>CM032231.1:1607500-1810000 GCA_019009955.1 Riptortus pedestris | reverse complement strand
GGAAATCTCCTAAAATTACGAATAATACTTTTAAAAAAGTCCCGTCACGCAGGGGCTGCGTAAACTAAGCAGATTTCCCACGCGAAGGTTTACAATAGATAAATATACATACAGGTAACACCACACCGTAAATGCTCAGTAAATTTACAAAACAAGTTAACAGTCTCTACAACGGAAAGCGGCTGAATTGTAAACAAACAGGCCAGCCAACGTAGCGCTGCATAGATAGACCGTAAAGACAAACAATTTATGAAATATATCTGAATATAACATATTAGTTTTATTGAAAAAAATTTACTAAAGCTAGTTCTGTAATTTATAATGAATGAGAATCAGTTTTATCTTAATCACACAAATTTTAGTAATATAAGAACAAATGAAGGGGGGGGGTGCAACAGAACGTATTTGCATATATTTCGCAAAGTAAAAGTTCAATGAAAAAAATATTTGGTGTTTAACCTTGTGATCAAGTAGTTCATTATATAACAGAGTATTGTTTATGTAACATGAGTAGAAGTGGGTGTTTGCTGGAGGCTCAAAACTAAACAATGCAAATATCTCGGGTAATATTCAAGATAGAGAATAAATGTATATAACAATATTTATAGTAAATTTAATTTGCAATAAGATTTGTTCTATACAAATATTCGATCCGACGTACAGTAACGGAGATATTTTTAATTTTCGGAAATCCCTTTCTTTTCACATAAAACGTTTAAATATAGAGTTTGGTAACAACCAAACATAAATTGCGACCGCTAGAGCGTTAACAGACAAATATAATTATATATATATATATATAATATATATATAATTTTGAACGGACCTCATTTTCGTCACCTCCTGGTTAGGATTGATGAACATTTGAAGACATTTCTCGATATCGTGTCATGAGTAGGACCTCATAGCTATGGCTACTAATCTACCAACTACAGATGATAGCATTACACAACCATCTTTACCGAGGCTCAGCCAAGGCCAATACGAGTTTCTAAACATTCAGCCGTTATATCTATCTACAACGTCCCCACTCCAATGTATAATGCTGCCGACTCCAGACCATAGGATGGTATAGCTATGGCTATACTAATCTATCTACCAACTACAGATGATAGCATTACACAACCATCTTTACCGACGCTCAGCCAAGGCCAATACGAGTTTCTAAACATTCAGCCGTTATATCTATCTACAACGTCCCCACTCCAATGTATAATGCTGCCGACTCCAGACCATAGGATGGTATAGCTATGGCTATACTAATCTATCTACCAACTACAGATGATAGCATTACACAACCATCTTTACCGACGCTCAGCCAAGGCCAATACGAGTTTCTAAACATTCAGCCGTTATATCTATCTACAACGTCCCCACTCCAATGTATAATGCTGCCGACTCCAGACCATAGGATGGTATAGCTATGGCTACTAATCTACCAACTACAGATGATAGCATTACACAACCATCTTTACCGACGCTCAGCCAAGGCCAATACGAGTTTCTAAACATTCAGCCGTTATATCTATCTACAACGTCCCCACTCCAATGTATAATGCTGCCGACTCCAGACCATAGGATGGTATAGCTATGGCTATACTAATCTATCTACCAACTACAGATGATAGCATTACACAACCATCTTTACCGACGCTCAGCCAAGGCCAATACGAGTTTCTAAACATTCAGCCGTTATATCTATCTACAACGTCCCCACTCCAATGTATAATGCTGCCGATTCCAGACCATAGGATGGTATAGCTATGGCTACTAATCTACCAACTACATATGATAGCATTACACAACCATCTTTAGCGACGCTCAGCCAAGGCCAAGACGAGTTTCTAAACATTCAGCCGTTATATCTATCTACAACGTCCCCACTCCAATGTATAATGCTGCCGACTCCAGACCATAGGATGGTATAGCTATGGCTATACTAATCTATCTACCAACTACAGATGATAGCATTACACAACCATCTTTACCGACGCTCAGCCAAGGCCAATACGAGTTTCTAAACATTCAGCCGTTATATCTATCTACAACGTCCCCACTCCAATGTATAATGCTGCCGATTCCAGACCATAGGATGGTATAGCTATGGCTACTAATCTACCAACTACAGATGATAGCATTACACAACCATCTTTACCGACGCTCAGCCAAGGCCAATACGAGTTTCTAAACATTCAGCCGTTATATCTATCTACAACGTCCCCACTCCAATGTATAATGCTGCCGATTCCAGACCATAGGATGGTATAGCTATGGCTATACTAATCTACCAACTACAGATGATAGCATTACACAACCATCTTTACCGACGCTCAGCCAAGGCCAATACGAGTTTCTAAACATTCAGCCGTTATATCTATCTACAACGTCCCCACTCCAATGTATAATGCTGCCGACTCCAGACCATAGGATGGTATAGCTATGGCTATACTAATCTATCTACCAACTACAGATGATAGCATTACACAACCATCTTTACCGACGCACAGCCAAGGCCAATACGAGTTTCTAAACATTCAGCCGTTATATCTATCTACAACGTCCCCACTCCAATGTATAATGCTGCCGACTCCAGACCATAGGATGGTATAGCTATGGCTACTAATCTACCAACTACAGATGATAGCATTACACAACCATCTTTACCGACGCTCAGCCAAGGCCAATACGAGTTTCTAAACATTCAGCCCTTATATCTATCTACAACGTCCCCACTCCAATGTATAATGCTGCCGATTCCAGACCATAGGATGGTATATCTATCTACAACGTCTCCACTCCTCACGACTCACAGTCATCCAGAGACAAGCGGCCAAACTTTATTTCCATGTAAATATTATGTATTATAAAGATTCCAATAATAATCATATTTATTTTGGGGTGGATTGAAGAAAACTTCGAGAATTACGACGCACAGTGGTCCCGTTTAATTAGCATGGCGCAAAAAATAAAAATACAACATTTTTATTTGCAGAAAGCATTTTAATGTTTCTGTGTTGCCTAGTCACCTCCTTAAGGAAGTAAGTTTAATTTTTGGACGGGCATATTTATCGCGGTGACCGTGGTAACGATCAAACTCGATATTTAATAGCTTTAACTAAAAAAGAAAGATCAAGGTCCTTAATGGCTGAAATCGGACCAGGGGGAGGGGGGGGGTTAGAGGGGGGAATTTTGAAAATTCGAAATATCTCCGTTACTATACGTCGGATCAAAAAAAGTCTATAGAATCAATCTTATTGCAAATTAAATGTACTATAAATATAGTTATATACATTTATTTTCTATCTTGAATATTAACTATGATATTTGCATTTTTCAGTTTTCAGCCTTCAGCAAACCCTCATCTTCAACTCAAGTTACATAAACAATACTCTGTTATATAATAATCTACTTTATTCGAACGAAATATGGTTTTGGGCTACTACAATTTGATTGAATGAGATAATAATTATTCTGACTCATTATAAATTACAGTACTTGACATAGTAAATAAGGTTTCAATAAAATTAATATGTTATATTCTGATATGTTTCAGTAATAGTTTTTCTTTCCGGTAAGAGGTTGGCTGACCTGTTTGTGTACACTTCAGACGCGTACCTTCCGGAAATTATTATAATTTACTGAAAGATTTATTATTACCATTTGTATTTATTCAGTTAATACTCACAGTGGTGCTGTGTTAGATATACTCACTAGTATGTAGATATATCTATTGCTAAACTTCAGGAGGAAAATCGGCTAAGATTACGCGGCCCCCGAGTGTTGGACTTTTTGGCATTCAATTCACTCTCATTTCATGAAGAGCAGCTAAGCACAGCCGAATCAGGCTTATTATATTAGATAGAGACATAATCTACCATTGTTAACTCCGTGACCGTAGGTGACAAAACTGCATAAATCTAAAGTTTTGCTAAAAATTGCATTGAAAATCTTTAAAAAGTATTTTTGATGCTAAACAACTTCTTAGGGGCTCTTTGTTTAGCTACACTCTTTTTAGCAGATTTCCCTTAAGTACTTCAGAAATTGATAGCCCCTGAAAAGGTTTGGAAAATACGAAACATGTAGGGTAGTATGAATAAAGCTTGCGCTGAAAAAATGTTTTTTTATGGATGACCATGACACTATAACGAATTTTTATTTTTTATATTTAATATTTTATGTGTTTTACCTTATGTAAATCATAAAATACATTTATTAAATTATATTTCTTATATGCTCTAGTGATGATTTATGAAAATGTTATTCTTCATAAGTAATTCTGAAAAGCTTAGATGATTTTTTAATTAATATTTAAATCTCGTTAAAAGAATTTAATCGCTAAAGAAATTTGTTAACAGAATAATAAACCGAATACTTAAAGACATTTTGAGTTAATCCATTAATATTAATGCTCATAATCACAACAAAAACTTAAATATGTTTTAACTAAACAAAAATTTAAAATAGTAATAGTACATGTACAAATGTGAGAGAGCACCTCCCCCTCTCCCTCTAACCCCCACCCACAACCTTGACAAATCTAATACAGCCTATATAAAACGCCTTTTCAGTCCCACAATAAACATCTTACAATGTTAGAACGACATCCGCCCACTAAAAGTATTTTTTGCGCCATGATGAGGAGACTGCTGTATGGCGTTCGGCTTAATAGATTTGGAAACACAGAGCCGAGGGTTCAATTCCCACGGAGGGTTATTTAGTGACCCTCGGGGAATTTCTTTAGTCACACCCTGGTAAGAAAAGAATAATAAATTACTATTACAAGTTTCTTAAGACCAATGCCTTAACTAATGTGGCTAACCTGAGGCTTAAAAAAAATAAATACCATTGTAATTAAAATTAAAGAATCAGTTAGGCTTAGAAAACTGTCTGAGACTATGGCATTGGCCACATAGAATACTACAATATTCTGAAGGAATTTTGCTGATAACCATGCAGGACCAACCATTTTAGCAGAATTCCCTTAAAGGAAATCAGCTGTATTCATGGCGAGATTTTCAAAACAGTTATATCAGGAACCATTTTATTGTAAGCTTAAATACCAAATATTGTTTTCAAGAGAACTTTATTATACGAGATACATGCAAATTCGTTCTGCGATGACATCATCAATTAAGATTTTACGTTTTAACTCGAAAATGTTTATTTGATCCATACCATTCTCGATTTTTAACCGCTTCAGTCAACATTAAAGAAATCAGATATGCAATAGTGAGGAAGATAGAAATTTCAAAATACTTCCCTTATTATGAATCGGATCAAAAAATGTTATAGAACCAATCTTTTTAAACTATTGATGATCTATACATTAGTGCTTTCTTGTTTTCAGCCTTCAGTAACCCCTTCCCCAAGATCTTCTACTCATAGAGCCTCAGTAGCCTCCCACTTATAATCATCTGATTTTTACCATACCTATTTTTTTCCCCTTCTCTTCCTCCCGTTGTACCTTAGGAGAGCCCCTTACCAGCGGTTCAGCCAATTTCTAATCTTTAAATTTTGAATTTGATGTACCAGGTAGTCGGTGCCCCACCAACACCCACATAGTGAGTCCTTGTATGCACCTTAGACCTCCTCGCAGCCATTTGCTGCATATATACAAATCGGGCCGAAAATTTCAAATGGGCGTCTGCAATTGGGGCCTCACTGCCCCTGTTCAGTGAAACTCCAGTAATTGCCTAATACCCTAATTAAACTATATTGGCTATATATTATACGTATATCCTATCTTACCTATTTACATATAACCTATCATACCCATTTATTACAAGTTATATTGGCATTCAGCAATTATCTTGCGAATTTCACGAACGCCTTCAAAACACTTTTTAAGCGAATTCGGAGGCCAATCGAGCAACAAGTATTCCCCCCCCCTAGAAGAAGTCTTGCCCTGGAGTAGAACGGACACTCAAAAAGTACGTCATGCAGGGGCTGCATAAACTAAGCAGATTCCCCTCGTGAAGTTTAATAATAGATAAATCTACATACTACTAACACAACACCACCTTGAATATTAAGTGAATAAAATACAAACGGAAATAAGAAATCTTTTCCCTCCAGGTGGGAAGCGTCTGAAATGTAAACAAACATGTCTGCCAATCCTACTCACGAGAAAGCAAACAATTACTGAAATATATCAGAATATAACATATTAATTTGATTGAAAACTATTTACATATCTAGTACTGTAATTTATAATGAATCAGAATAATTTTAACCTCAATCAATCAAATTTAAGTAGTCCAAAAACTTAAGACGGGGGGGGGGGGGGGTCACCCGAACATATTTGCATGTATGTCGTATAATAAAGGTCCCCTTAAGGGAAATCTGCTAAAATAATGTGCTTTACAGTTTCTACAGCTCTGCATCTACACTCCAGTATAACTGAGCATATTTCCAATACTGTTTACTGTTTAGACTTCTTCCTATGGTAGAAATAAGGAATAGATCGTGAGATGATATGACCAGTGTGGCAACCCGTGAGGGAAATCTACCTAGTTTTTGCAGTCCTTGCGTGACATGAATTTTTTTATCCTGTCTCCTATCAGTTGGGGGGGGGGGCATTTTTCAATGTTTCCTTCCGTACAACACAAATCCTCAATCCATCCTCTGCATTATCATCTGGTATTGCCCATTTTCCTCACATATAAAGTATATTGTTTAAGTATAAAAGGTTGTGCCTTGCATTTGGGGAAGGCCCTGATTAGTAGAGGAATCACACAAAGTTGAGAGTAATGGCCTACAATGGTTTTCAAGCCTTCTACTTTTGCTAATTATCAATCAAGTATTAGTTCACTACTTGAGGAGATGACACTCCTCGAAGACAAAGTTGTTAGAGAGCAATCTTTCGATACCATGTACAGAGGGATTAATGACATGTAAGAGTAGTGTACATGTAAAATCTATAACTCAGGGTATCTCCAATCATGCCAGTCTAAGTAAAAGAGAAAAGAACATATACACTCAAAAGATATTTGGGGCCATAATGGACGGAAAATAGTCACCTATATTAACAACCAGACGAATCATATACACATGATGGAAGAAGGGTATTACCAACTTCTTTCCCAACATAAAAGAAGTCAGATTAGTGATCTAGAACTTAGCTTTTCCAAGAAACCAAAACTCTAATATAAACTGGTAAACCATACAAATTGATTAGTATCAATTCCCGGATTATGATTTTTTTTATAGGAATAAAAGGTGCTAATATACAGGAACATGGAATATAAGTAATGGAGAAATTAGATTTGTCTCATTTTGGGCAGGAAGGATTCAGCAGGATTGTGAGATATGGGAGAGAGGGGGGGGTCTCTGACAACATTTATTAGCTACAGTACACATCCCCTCATTTACAAAACCTTGTCAATGTATGTTCGAGATATAAATTTAATTTGTTGAATCAATAATTCTAAACATATAATGTGGTTTTATGAGAATATTATTCTTAAAGCAATAAAACACTTCTCCTAAAGAATTTCAGTGTTTTCTAACTTGTTTTAGTAATAGATCAGGATTTAAATGAATAACACACTTTCCTAAATACTTTAAGAACTGGCAATGTGGAGCACTGAGAATTAGAGGAGTTAAGTATGATAAAGCAATTGTGATTAGGGAAGCTACAACAGACAAATCAAAGAGATCGATAACCTAATTAGTTTAAAAGTTAAACCCACCTATTGTCAATGAATTTCATATATTTTAAAGTAAAAAATTTTCATCTTTCAGTTTTTTGTTGTTGTTTTTTTTTTTGTGAGCCAATATTTAAATAAATCAATAAGTTCCGTACCAGCAAACAGATAACAAGTGAAACAATTCAGATGTGGAAAACGAAAAGGTAAAAATTTGATGGTAAATTTGGTATATGTATGCACCTAAAGTCTATATATGACCTGGTTGCTATTTTCATGAGTTTATTTTCTGGACAGTCTAAATGATATGAAGACCAGGACAATAAAAAAGAAACAAATCAGCAATAAAAGCATCAGGGAGTACTTCTCTGGTGAACTCATAAGCAAATAAGAAAGGACCTACTGTCACTATACGATTAGGCCCTAATATGTTCTTTCTTTGCGTTGAGATAAAATCAAAGATCACAGGCCGATAAATAATAAAAATTAAAATAAAAAAAGTTAGTAAAACCTTTTACTTGATACCTTACCCGGAATGTTAATGAACTTCAATTTACATACACAAAAGAGGAAGGGAATAAGCTGAGGTAGCCTAATTGGAGGTCTATTAGGAATAATAACTAATGGTTTCAGCAAAATGACATTCCTTGAAGATTTTGTTGCTGAAGTAATATGCTCCTACTATAACATACATACATACAATAGCAAAATGTTTTCAACTAGGAATTTCAAATCTTTCTGATGATTCAATTTAATTGTGCAAGAAATATTCACAGCATACAGAAGCATTAAAGATTTAAAGTACTTTACTTAGATTAATTAGGATGGCAAATACTATGTTAGATAATCCTAAGATAAACGAAGCTCAGTGATGCACTCTATGGTTCCAAAATTAAGTAATTACATCATAAAAGGCCAATAGCAAATACTACTCAGCACTAAGTTGCAGAGCAAATGAAAAGAAAGATCAACAAGACAAGAAAGAGCATGAAATAAAGATTTCGAATAAATTTAGATTACTATAATATTTAGCCTGCAAACAATAATTGAATAAAATCATCAACCATGACTAAAGAAATATTTAATAATTCTTTATTTGAGAAAAACATGTTTGGAGCTGGTTAGGGAACAAAGCCATAGGATTGTAGATACCTAGTCCCATATTGAACTAGAGTCAAGACAATGAGCCCATACAACAAATTCATCTCTCCAAATATGATACCCCATGAAGACCAATTGCACGCGTACAATAACTGCCAATTAACAGCTCAAACTAGGATTTCCTTACAAAGTGTAAACACAGAATTTTATATATTTTTAGAATAGTATTAGTAACTTAAGTACTAGATCAGTAAATAATTATGTTCAATAAATCAAAATATGGTGTCGTATTTGGAGAATTGACAAGGAGAGAACTTTCTTGAATGGGTCAGTACTTGTATCTGTAGATCAATCCAAGGTGCTCGGGTTCCATTCCCAACAAGTGAAAAAAATGTGTTTTCACAAATAAAAAATAATTAAATTATTAATTATTCACTAAGTACATTCAGTTCTAAAGTTCAATGAAATAAAATCAAAAAACTGTTTCAATAAAAGTAAGTTTGTAGATATTATTTCGATAAATAACTCGAACTAAGTTTATCACTTGTTTGGAGAGATGGGAGTAAAAGAGAGCCAAAGTTTAACATTTTTGTAGTGTTGGACGGGATAGGATATCGCACATCTTCTCTTTTGGTATGATTGGTCATGTTTTGTAAATGGATAACAGAATATCTATTAAGCCTTCTTAAGCAATTGAGGGAACTCAAAAAATGTTGCTCTAATAAATAAAAGTAAAAGTAAGGATTATATATTAATTAAATGTCTTAGTTTAAAAAATGTAGGCTCCAAAGAATTATATCAACGAAGGTATAGCTAAACATTATTGTATACGAAAATTAATTTTTTTTCATAGGATGTTTTGATAATTCTGTCCGCTAGATATAAAAGAAATAACAACAATATTTAGATTGAATTGAGCTGTGGAGGGTGTTAATATCACCACACACTAGCTTATTGAACCCTTGTAACTAACTAACTTCTTAGAAAAAGAGTTGTTTTCAAAATTAGATTTTTATTGCTAAATTCAATATGTATGTATTTTGATTTTTTAAAAAAAAAAAAAAAAATGATTTCACAGGAATTCTGAACACTGAGAAAAATAAAAAATTGCACTTTCATACATTACACATACATATTATACATTAGAGGCAATTTTTTAAGAGTAACTCATTAAGAAATAAAAAAATTATTAATTATTGGAGTGAAAAATGAATAGTAAAATCATATTATTAGAAGAGAATTAACCACCAAACTTTGAAGCTGTGGACAAAATTTCTCAAGCTATGGAATTATGAGGCTTTGTTCTGTAGAGCTTAACAACCACATGAACTATACAGAAATTGGACAGATATTTCAGCCATATGTTTTTACATAGTTTCTGGTAGTACTTATAAGATAGTAGGACACGCTCCCATCAGTCCATTCCTTCGAAATACCTTGTCAGCATCATGTGGCTAATAAGCAACTAGTTGTATTCAGTAGCTAACTCCGAAAAACTACACTACACGAAAACAAAACAGGATAGATCAATATACAAATACTCCTGCACACTCGAATTTCTACTTCCTAACTGACAATTGTTTACAATTCAAATAACTGATTATATGATTTCAGAATCTTTATCTTAAATTACGAAAAACAAATGATGGATAAAATAATTTTACAATGTGTTATGTGAAAATGTGAGGTTTTCAGAATGAGTAGCAGACACCAATCCTAAGAATTATATCTGAACCTCCGGCTTGTATATGCATGCTAGATCTCACAAAATATTCAAAATATAAAACAAATAAATATAAAGTACTTACCGGCAGACAAGAGCTCAGGAGCAAAAAGTGTTGTTATATCGGGCTCTTCTCCATACCAGAATATCCATAGCTCTTTGGCGGCAGCGAGGGAGAGTGGTGGGTGATGGGAGAGCTGAGGAGGGGGAGGAGGTGGTCCTGCAAGGCCTAGTTGGTCGAACACATCCCCTGGCGATCGAGATGTAGGTGCAGCGACACGCCTCCACACGCACAACATGTCTGCCGAAATGCAGTTCACGTAAGACTTTAAAACCGGATCTTCGAGGGGGTCGGATGGGGGGTTTCCCGGCTCCCCCCATTCCCCTAGCGCACCTCCAACCCATACCACTTTACGCCACTTTATTCCACAAAGATCAGTCTGAAACATAACAAAATCCATTAACTGACATAAATAAAATGGTTTAGAGTTAGTCTGAAAAACTACCTAGCTAATGTCAGCAGATAGCCCCATTACAGGAGCAATGCACTTAGGTATTGCTAAGAAGCTAAGGGATCACTTCAGACCCAATAAAACTTGGACTTCACTGTCTCTATGTAGGTATTTGTTTGAGTCAAATAAAGTGAAATAGTTAATACCTTAATTTTAATTATTTCATTGCTTAGAATATACATTATTAGCTCAATATAGTAAAAGTTATTTCTTTACAAGTTTAAGATTGCTATTTTAATATAAACCTTTTAGTATATATTCAACCATATATTTTTTCATAAGTGAAGATTTTTTCACGGGTTGGGGCTGAGGTTAGCCATGAGAGTTAAAACGTTGGCATTAATCTCACATGGTTAGAGCGGCAAGTTCGATTCCTGCCTGGGCAATAGGAATTTATTTAGTGACAGACTCGTTAAATATAATCCTTAGTCCCACCCTTGCTAGAAAAGAGAGGAAACCAGTAGATAACCTATCCCAATTAGCCATAGTAGCAAAAAGTGGACGTTAATAAATAATAATAATATTCATGGAGGCGGAAGTCTTAAGTACACAAAGCTAAACAATGGAGTATAGTGAGGGATTCCTAGTTGTTCATCAAATACACTTGGTGTTAGCCTTTTGATAAAATGAATCAATTTTCAAGTTAGTCAAATATACTGCACATCCAATAGGATTCAAAGTGGGATCCTTGCATCGAATGCATTTGCCAGGAGTCTCTATCTGTCTCTGTGTCAACCACACTCGATTGATTGGAGGTGAGCAAGGCGTCATGTAGAAATATATCTACTCCAAATATCTTATTTACTGAATTCAAATTTTAAATTCAATAATACTTTCAAAATTATAAACGATGAACTGTATTTTTCTCATAAAATATTGTTATCCTTAAATAAACTTTTAAAAAAGTACAAAAATATGAAGAGAAAAAAAAACAATAAAACCATACAAGAGCTATGAAACAAAAGAAACAACTAAATAAATCAAAAGAAAGGTAAATAATTAAAACCTACTAATGCACTCTACCTCTAGTACAACTAACTATGGAATAAAATTATGAAAGAGTTATTAATATGAGTAATTCAACAAATTCTTAATATAAAATGTAATAAATAAAGAAAAAAAATGACAAAAATATCTGATCAAGAGTATAAGAAACATCATTAACAATTTAAAAGAAGGTAACATAAAAATTTAGAACTAATATAACTAAACAACCATCAAAACAAATAGAAATAAGCAAATAACCTGAAGAATAGCATGAACAGCTTTACCAGGATGATACATAAATCGTACTAAAGCAAGCTCATCAGTGTTTGTAAAAATAGCAAACAGTAAAATAATTTTCCCTTTGAATGAAGGAGGGAAAAAAATCATCCTTCACCATCCAGCACCTCAAAAATGGAAAAAAATAAGTTTCAAATTCAATCGTCAATTGTCAGGAGGAGATGAAATGGGATAAAGTTCGAGATAATATAGTTCTGTAAATATATTGGCAGTTTTCTTTTAAAATCCGCACATATTATCGCATGATATATCCTAGTGAGTTATTTGTATTTTAGTGATAAAACGTGGGGACGGAATAAAAAAATTCATAGGTTTTCTTTGGGCTTGGAAATTTTTCTCTTGTTATTTCAGTCAATGCTAGTATTTGCATTGGTTTCAAATTTAGAAATATACTAGAGGTCTGAGTTGTTAAAATTCCACAGATTAGCTCTGACACATGATGGTTACAAAACCAAGGAAGGTTACAACCAGGGTTCCTAGTGTAACCACAAGTGCAATACATAATGTAAAATAGTTTTTAAGTATTTCTAGTCTTGCCCTGAAGAAGAATGCTCGAAATATTGGCATCAACTAAAAAAAATATTGTTTTTTCACCAAAATTGGCCAAAATTCCAAGAAACAACAACCACCATATATATATACAAATAACTCTCTCTTTTATATATATATATATATGAGTTACAACTAAATGTATACAATTGTAGGGCATCAATGTTTTTACAAGATTGGTTCTATAACATTTTTCCTTCTGACTCACAATAAAGAAGGAATTTTTAAATTTTGGTTCCTCCCTCTATTCCTGGTCCAATTTCAGAAATTAACGAATATGTACATTAGAGTTGAATAAAATGATTAAATATTGAGTATAGTAAAGATCAAATAATCATTTTTGAGTCAAGACAGGAAAATCTTGATCGATGATGTCACACTGCATATTTGCATATATCTGTCACACAGTAAAAGTTCAATGAGCACGATATTTGCCATTTAAGCTTCGAATAATTTGGCTCACGATGTAAAAACTTATTGTTAATATGACATGGGTAAGAGTGGGGGTTTACTGAAGGTTGAAAATTAAAAATGCAAATATCTTGGTTAATATTGAAGATAGTGAAAAAACAACAACATTTATAGAACATTTAATTTGCAATTAGACTGGCTCTATTCAATTTTTTTATCCGATCCATAATAAGGGAGATATTTAGAATTTTCAAAATTCCCCCCTTCTACTATTCCTCTGGTCCAGCTATTTCAGCCATTAGTGAACTTAATCTTCCTTTTTACATTAAATAATTAAATATTGGTTTTGGTACAGATTAGACAAAAATTGGATCGCAAGAGCATTAACAGACATAACATTTTGAACGGACCACATTTTCGTCATATCCTGGGTAGGATCAATGGGCATTTGAGGAAATTTTTCGATAAATTGTGTCTTGAGTATGACCTCAATAGCTGATTTCCCTTAAAGATCTGCTTAAAGCTAAAGATCAGCCAAGTCTCTTTCTCTTTTTCTCGCGAAACAAGTAATTCAGCCAACAAATTTACACAAAGAACAACATAGCAGTATGGCTGCTAGAAGATCACTGAAGTAATATTTAAATTATTTTATCATACCCATGAGCTGTTAATAACAAATAACTTTCATCCAATAATAAAATGTTGGGTCAATCAATTTTAAACAAATTCAGTTAATCAAGCTAATTTATTAATTTCTAGTAACAAAAACTAATAATAGCATCAACAACTTAAGTTACCCCATTTATGGATTCCTGTGAAGGTCAATCTACTTTTTGCCCAGCGGGTTATATTATTTTTAAAATTTATTCGTATTCAACTTACAAAAAAAATTATAGTTATTACCCAGGAGGTCTTATTTTATGTATTATAGGTCAGCACATCAATTTACTTTTTAAATAAATGATGATCAGTTGTGAATGCTTTCAGAAGCGGCTGCTATTTCCAAACCTGCCAAAAGTTGTAGCTCATCTGAGTGAAAAACCACTACCTGACCATTGAACTGCTAAATTCAAGAGGCTTGAAAACAGTACACTCCCATTGAAAGCACTTTGCCTCGTGTACTTTGTTTAAAACTAAAAATTTGAAATATTTCTGTTATTATGAGTCTGATCAAGAAATGTTATATAACCTAAATCATGTTCAAATATAACCTTCCATAGTTGTTGATATGAACATTTAATAGAGGTGTTATGCAAAAGCAGAATGTGTAATTGTTACAAATTCAAGGAAAATGACAAGCACTGCCTTTCAGTCATCAGATTTCATTTGGAGGTGAATTGTTGTCGCTCCCTTCTAAATCCAGTACAAAATCAGACATATTTTAAAAATAAAACGATTATTTATTTGCGCTTCAACGGAATGACTTACACTAAAAACAAAGCCCAATGACAGGAGGATAACTTGGAGGGGAGTCACATCATCAATTGGAAAACCCCACTAGTAGGGCCATCTATGAGAAAATGCAACAAGCTAATTCAAGTATTCAAGGTGCAGAGAGGACAAAATGGATGATTCCACTGAGACCTCAAAATTGATAATTATTGAGATTGCATTGTTTCTTTTACTTCACTCATGGAAGTAAAAAATCTGTCACGCAGGATCTGTGTAATATAAGCAAATATTCCATTACATCATTCATACATATCCTATCCAAAACTACCCTCTTAGAACCTGGTGAGAATAAGACTCAATATTAAATATGAACATAAGATGATTAAAGGTGTAATAATCTTAAATGAAAATCACATGAGCAGGTGGGGGATTTTAATGTGAAATTCAAAAATTAAGTCACACATACAAACCCTATAGATAAGTAGAAAACAATGGTAACTATATAATTTAAAGGATATATACCACTTGTTACAGTGTCAGCGTTTTTAATATGATTTACTTGCTAGGTATTCCCAGGGCTTTAATGCCTCTAGCAATTTTAATCTATCTATACCCATCACTAAGTCAATAAAGGGGTGATGCAGATCAATATCATGCCTTTTATAATATTCATCTAATAATAAAGACGGTAAGGTAATCTATAGTCAAGCATCCGGGGCAAAAATCATTTTGGTAACCTCCCAGTACCCCTTTAGCCCTGAACTCCTCATTTAGTCGACATATTTTCAAGAGCTACAGATGAAACACACCTCACACACACACACACACACACACACATATATATGGAAGTGATATATTTCACTTGGAGATTATGAGTTTGAAAAGTCAGGTTTTATATTAATTCCAGTCTAAATCCCGCCTCCCCCATCTTCCTTGTCCCATAAAAACAATATGCATTATTTAAAGTTAAAATAAGATGGAATGTGATATACTGGCTTATGGCTAATTTAAAATGAGTACAAGTGGAGGGGGGGGGGTTGAGAATGGTAAAAACAAAAAAATTCAACTATCTCAATATATGACAGCAAAAAAATTTATAAAAGCAAAATTGGAGAAAATTATATTTACAAAAGCATTGGTTATATAACTCCTCATAACAAAGAAGATATTTCAAACTTTCGTTCATCCTTCTGGTCTAATTCAGCGATTAAAGGACTTGATTTATTTTTTCACATGAACTGCTTAAATATCTGGCTTGGTTATGATCAAACAGAAATTATGGCCAGTAGAGCAATGATACACACAACAGGAGAAGAGGGCTAACAGATTAAATGTGTTATCTAATTTCCTGTGATATGTTGGTGTTATTAGAATTACTTCTTACTTATATTTATTGTAACTAATACAATACTAGCATAATCTATAGGGTAACCTTTTGACGAGTAACATTCACTGCTCAGTTTAAAAATTTCCTGAGCAAAGATTATGATTTAAATTGAACGTTCCATTTTGCATAGTGAAAGGGGAGGGATTCATTAAGAACTCATTATCATTTATTCTTTAAGAATAGAAAATTGCATACGTTTGCTATAGCTACCAGACACATAATACCTACTAAGTAGGCAAAAGATTAAAACACTGAGGCAGGAATTGTAAGAATATTTATTTTATATAGCAGAAAGAAATAGCATCTCTATTCAAGCTTTAAAGATTTCTTGGGAAAATCCGAGGTTCATAGCTAATCTCTCTCTCTCTCTCTCTCTCTCTCTCTCTCTCTCTATATATATATATATATATATATATATATATATATATATATATATATAAAATTGTAACCTCTGTTTGTACATTGATTTTTTTCTCGAAATTTCACGATAACGTTTCGTTTCACATGTCATAGGCACCATAACTGCATTTTGTTTCTTTCGTGTATGTTTGTTACCTTTTCACGCATAAACAGCTGAACTGAATTTTATGAAACTTGATATGCATATTACTACTAACCCAACTTAGACTTTACGCTATATTAATAATCTCTGAAACGAACAGAAGTGGGGGTTATAAGGGAGGCCTAATATTAAAAATAGCAATATTTCTTATTATGGCTTTTTTGGCAAATATGCACATAACAAAACTTGTTTATTTTGTTATTTAGAGTAACTTTTGTTATACACATTTTTGTCATATATCGAAGTATAAAAGAGTTAGTCGCTAAAAACTATTGCGGAAGTCGACAATTTTATTTGGCACAAAAGACTCAACCAAACTAAATAAAACTCGGTATGTGTATTAGCACTAACGCCTTCAATATAATAAGTCATACCAACATTTCTAGGGATGGGCAGGAGTGAGGGTTGTAAGGGAGGCCTGAATTTAAAAACAGCAGTATTTCATTTTCGATTAGTTATTCTGCAAATATGCACATAACAAAAGTAGTTTATTTTTTTATTTGAAGTAACATTTGTTATATTCACTTTTGTCTTGAAAGTATAAATGAAATATACACTAAAAACTAAAGCGGGAGCCAACATTTTGTTGGGCACTAACGATTGAACAGAACTTAACAAAACTCGGTATGAGGATTACCATTGATTCTTCCATGATTATAAGCTATATTAAAATTTTTAGGTCCAAACGGGAGTGAGGGTTATGAGACAGGCCTGAAATGAAAAATTGCGATATTGTGTTACCCATTGGTTTTTCAACAGATGGAAGTAACAAAAGTCATTCATTGTGTTATTTAATTGACTTTTGTTATACATACTTTTGTTGTATACCGAATTATAAACAAGATATACGGTAAAATCTATAGTAGAAATCAACAATTTCATTGGGCACAAAAGACAACCGAATTAAACAAAACTCGGTATGTGAATTAGCATCCACTCCTGCATGAAAATAAGCTATATTAACGTTTCTATGGAGAACACAGAGGGGGGGGGGGATTATCCGGGAAGCCTATTATCTCATGCACATTACAGAAGGTTTTTATTTTGTTACTTAGAGTAACTTTTGATGCATCCACTTTTGTCGTTTAACAAAGTATAAACGAGACATACACTAAAACTATAGCGGGGGTATCCAATTGTATTAGTACTAATTAATGTTTATTTGATATAGGCGGAACAATATTATGTTTTTCGACTTATATGGTAGTTCTATGTATAATTCGCATTAGTGAGGTTATAAATCTCAAGCGGAAATTGAGGTTTAATACAGTTAATTGTGTACAGGAGGTTAATACAGTTAATTGTGTTAACTTATTTCCTGCTGTTAAATGTTGGCACTATTGGAATTTCTTTCTACTTACAACCGACTATTTCTAAACTATGTGTGCTCCGAGTGGGTTTGACAGAAATTCTGTGCATTATAGATACTATTTAATTTTAATAAATGCTATCCATGATTATGATTAGAATTATTCACGATGTGTCAAACAGTAGAGAGGGATTGATTGGGAACTCATTTTCATATACTCTTTTAAATTACATTTTCTATTGTATTAGTCCCCTACAGTTACCTGGCCCATATAGAAAAATAATACGCCCAGACAGGAAGTATAATTGTACACATTGAATCCTTGCTATAAAAATGCCCTTAATATTCAGCCTCTAATTATTTCCCGAGCGAAGCCGGGTACCTTAGCTAGTGTAAGTATATGTGTGTGTGTGTGTGTGTGTGTGTGTGTGTGTGTGTGTGTGTGTGTGTGTGTGTGTGTGTGTGTGTATATATATATATATATATATATATATATATACACACTAGACCAAACCTCCAAAAAAACACCACACACACACACATATATATATACTAGCTCAGGTACCTGGCTTCGCCCGGGAATTCATTTGAGGCTGGATGGTGATGGTATTTTTTTGGCAAGGCTTTACTTTGCACAATATTTTGACATTTGCCCTTCCCAGTGTTTAGGGTTAATACCCGTCATTCCTGTAGATTTGTTAATAATAAAATTAATTTTTTATGTAAGACTTTACTGTCCTCCATATTCTCATATTTCCCGTTTCCTGTGCATTATGCATAGATTTAAATTATTAAGGACAAAATATTATAATAATATATTATAATTTGAATCAATTTTTCCAGGTGAGGTACCTGGTAGTTCATATTGAAAAGAATTGTTGTGCAAATTTCACTAAATAACAAAATAACACCCCCATAGGAAACAAAATATCACTATTTTTAATTTCGGGCCTCCCTTATAACCCCCACTCCTGCCCGTCCCAAGAAATGTTAGTCTGGCTTATTATTAGGAAGGCGTTAGTGCTAATACACATACCAAGTGTTTTATTTAGTTCGGTTGAGTCTTTTGTGCCAAATAAAATTGTTGACTCCCGCTATAATTTTTAGCGTATAACGCCTTTATACTTCGGTATACGATGATAGTGTATATAACAAAAGTTTCTCTAAATAACAAAATAAACAACTTTTGTTATGTGCATATTTGCCGAAATCCCAATAGGAAACGAAATATCACTATATTTAATTTCAGGCCGTCCTTATAACCCCCACTCCTGCCCGTCCCTAGAAATGTTAGTATGGCTTATTATAAGGAAGGCATTAGTGCTAATTCACATACCGAGTTTGGTTTAGTTTGGTTGAGTTTTTGGTACCAAATAAAATTGTTGACTTCCGCAGTAGTTTTTAACGTATAACTCATTTATACTTAGGTATACAACAAAAGTGTATATACCAAAAGTTACTCCAAATAATAAAATAAACAACTTTTGTTATGTGCATAATTGCCGAAAATGCATTAGGAAACGAAATATTGCTATTTTTAATTTCAGCCCTCCCTTATAACCCCCACTTCTGTTCGTCTCAGAGAATATTAACATAGCCTAAAGTCTAAGATGGGTTAGTAGTAATATACATACCAAGTTTCATAAAATTTGGTTCAGCCGTTTATGCGTGAAAAGGTAACAAACAAACCAACAGACACCAAAGAAACAAAATGCAGTTATGGTGTCTATAACATGTGAAACGAAAAGTGAAATTTTGCGAAAAAAAATCAATGTACAGACAGAGGTTACAATTTTATACATATATAGATAATTGTAAGGTCTATCTGTACATTGCTTTTTTTTTCTTTTTCAAAATTTCATGATACTTTTTCGTTATCATGCCATTGAAACAATATCAACCATATTTGGCTTTAGTGTCCGTTTTGTTTACCTTTTTATGCCTAAACGGCCAAACCGAATTTTATGAAACTTAGTAGGTGTGGTATTATTAACCTAACTTAGACTTTAGACAATATTAATATCCTCAGAGACGAACAGGAGTGGGGGTTATAAGAGAGACCTGAAAGAAAAATAAAGATATTTCGTTACCTATAGGTTTTTCATCAATTGTCCTCACAACAAAAGTTCTTCATTTTGATATTTAAAGTAACTTATGTTATATTCACTATTGTCACATAATGAATTATAAATGAGATATATCCTAAAAAGTATAACAAGTCGACAATTTTAAAGGAAATGAAAGATTAAACCAAACTCATTGAATATATTGTATAGTTTGTTATTTACATCAACGTTTGTCAAATACAACTTAGTTGTATAAAGAAGTAAAATCGAGGTATATACTAAAAACTAAAGTGGGAGTCATAACTTTATTGGGCGGGCCAACAATTATTGGCGGGAAAGGGATTACTACCCCTTCCCCCCCAAAAGAACACATTACAGACCATACTATGAAAAATTATGAATACTAAGTTTCTTCCTCGGGCACACAATACAATATTTTAGCAGATTTTCCCTAAGGGAAATCAGCTATTGAGGTCGTACTCATGACACAATTTTCGAGAAAAAAAATTTCAAATGTCCATCAATCCTACCCAGGAGATGACGAAAATGAGGTCTGTTCAAAACTGAATATATATATATATATATATATATATATATATATATATATATGTGTCTGTTACCCCTCTAGCGGTCGCAATTTTTTTCTTATTGTTACCAAACTCGATATATAATCAGTAATAGTTATAATTATAAATAATATAATAGTTTATTATTATAAAATGCTATCCACTATTATGATATCCATGACCAATAATGTTTTGTACAACGAATTGGGATTGAATAGTAACCACTTAACATGTAGTCTGACAAACTCAGCTATAGTTCATTGGTTGTACAGAAAGCTGTAAAATTTAATGAAAGTAAATACTCAGGCATCCTTGGAATGAATAACATTCACACTCATTATTTAGCCTATATATTTTCATAGTTAAGATTCCTCAGTAATGGTTCTTAATAATGATGAATGAATGCTATCCAAGATTATGATCAATATTGCCCACGATATTTTCAACAGTCCAGAGAGGTTCATTGGGATTTTTTTTTTCTTTATTGTTCAGTGCTAAAAAATTAGATACTTTCGCTTTAGTTGCCAAATATTCGGGTATATGCTCTTAACATGGAAACGAGAAAATGTAAAAATATTGTGCGTATTAAAGCAAAAAATAATACCGTTATTCAGCCTCTAATGATTTCCCAAGCTACAAAACAGGGTACCTTAATTAGTATATATATACATAAATTTTGAATGGACCTTATTTTCATCATCTCCTAGGTAGTATTGATGGATATTTGAAAATTGTTGTTGAAAATCATGTCATGATTACAACTCAATAGCTGATTTGCCCTGATGCTGTGGCATCACATGCTTTTCTAAGTATTTCAAATAGGACAGGTCCAAAGAAAATATGAAGTAGAACATATGGGGCTTTACTAAGGCTGATTTTTTTTTTTTTAATTTTGAACATAATTGGTAACATTTATCGATGTACAACCCGCAATTTTTGAGATTCATGAATTGTTTGATCATAGTTTTTTTTTTCTCAACTCCCGTTCGTCCTGGCGAGACGCCATTCATAAAAGAATTTCATCTTTAGTTTTAGACCAACTAAATGTAAAAGCTGGTAATGACTAATAAAACAAAATGATTACAGGACTGTTCGGTACAGCATTAACAGAGAAATATATAACATTCGAACAGACCTCACTTTTGCCATTTTCAAGGTCGTTTGAAATTGTTAAAAAATTGTGTTGGGAGAACATCTAGAATAGCTTAAAGATTTATTGCATGGTCATATCCAGTACCTTTACAGAACGAATGAAACCTTAAACTGTTTGCTATTATTACTTGTTTAAACAATAACTATGCGGTATTTAATACAAAGTAACTCTAATAACATAGGGACTCCAAATTCACAAATTTCTCCAAGAACTATATTCAGGAATAACAAAATTTTATGGCATGGAAAATGAACCTGACTATTAGAGCCACTCGCCAAATACAAGCAGCAGGCCTCAGCCTTTCATTAGCCACTGGGTTTAAGCTTTAATTGTAAGATCATCATAATAAGTTGCGATGACAGAATTATCTGAAGATAACTATGTATCATTAAATAGCAAACTATCATATTCCCCCAATCTTAAATAAAGAATTAGAAAACAAATCTACTTAAAATGAAGGTTTTTAAAATAGCAAACATAGAAATATAACACCATAGACATGGCAAGATAATATCACGATGACTACAACAATAATCAAATTTACCTACAGTACTAGAAAAGAAAGGAAAATCAAAAGCTACTCCGCATGTGTGTATGAAACTAATTGAACCACATAGAAGAAGTATCTATGTTACTTTTGAGTTAATAAAAAAAACAACAATTACTACACTTTAATAGAGCAGGAAAACATACATTAATGAGCAGACAAAACAGCACAGTTATAAAATGATTTGAAGAAAAAAATGTTATTATTTTGCATGTGGTTAAATAAAATGTCATTAGGTAAAAAATATCAGTCTTGAATACTATTGAAACTAGAATATGGGCTCACAATGTCAACAAGACCAATTTTGCTTTTAATTTATATTTTATACCTATCCATAGATTAAAACATTAAAAATCTTAAAAGACAATGATTAATGAATTAAGAAGCTCAGAATGTCACATATAACAAGTGAATGTAACCTCAAGGGAAATATTTATCAAACACAGTTCCAACAGGTCCCAAAAAATGTTAAAATTAATTTAGATAAACTAAAAAGCTAATGGGATTTTAAGATGACTGTTGCATTTAATGTAGGGATGAAACCAAGTAATGTATTTAGATAATTGTTGAAAGTGTTTCAATTGTATAGTAGGTACTATGTCAATGACCTGTTTCATAAGGGCTTGGGAAGGAGAGGTGAATTTCTAGAATACAATCACTTTACTAAACTAACCATAAGGTGACTAAGGAGAGTAGGTAAAATATATAAGAGAAGAAAGTAAGAGGAATATAAATAAACACAAAATATTTCCTTAAAAAGGCAAGTATTGAGTCTAGTTTGAATAGCCACTGGAGTGCAGCACAGAGTAGCTCACAATAATCAGACCTACTTTCCACCTCAGCTCTAAACAAGATATTCACCATTTGGAGATAAACATAGATAACCATAATAATCTTAAGATCCAAAAATAAGCAAAAAAAATAATCTTAACAGTTCACGAATATGGGGAACATTTAATTTACCATAATTATCCTTATATAATAAAAACAAACAAACAAAATATGACATTAAGGAAGAAACATTCCTTTTATTTCCAAAAAAAATTACTAAAGAGCAGAAATGGGATACATATTTGTAATCAAGATCTAACAAATTAATATTCACAAATATAACTTAATTACTGCAAAGAATAATACCAAATATTGGTAACAGCTCAAGATAAATAAATTGCAGCTTAACTTTTGATAATTAAAAAAACAAAACAATTTTTCTCAATTCCCCTAATGACAATATATTCTTAAAAATGGATAGGTTGAGGTTAAATTTAAGATGACCATAGCTCAAAAAACAGAATAACTCAAGTTATAAATAAAAGTGTACCCTTAACATAAACACCGACTTAATGAAACAGATGCAGAAATAAGAATGAGACAAGGAAAATCTAAAACAGAAACATTCTGTTTTTCAAGGCTAGAATCTGTGAACTTCATTTCTTCAGATTTACATCGAAATACGTACAAAACAACAAAACGAGAAGGGAATTGTAACAATCAGTGTCCCTAGATGGCAATTACAGTAAAGAAATGACAAATTCCTCGAAGAATAACAGCATGATACAACGCTCAGCGAAATACAAGGCAAAAAGACATTAGAAAACACGCCTAAAAACCTTTAATTCACAAATCGTCATGAATATGTGGCTAAAGAAATGAAAGTCGGGGCGGTTAAAATAGTCGAATCTCGTCAAAAAGTAACGTTTTTAATTTCCGAACGTATTACAAAACTAGGCTAGACTAAGAAAGTTGCTTAGCTTACCAGTGCAAAGAAATTGGTGTGGCAATCCTCCAAACTAGCGCCGTTAGTCTGGTTATTCGGGTTGGTCATGCTTTATCCATCTTAGATTAAAACTACGGATCCACTATACAGTCAATAAACTAGTCTAAAGCACAAAATGTGAAAAGTTAGTGAAGAGCCATTGAGAAGGGTTTTCTCCTTCAATGGCGACTGGAAAATGGCGGATAGATAGGACAACAAGCCCACCGCTTCGGCGCATTCTATTGGCCAATATTGATCACGTGGTATTACACCAACACTCATGGCTGCACTCATAAACCATGCACTGTCAAAAAATAATCAAATCACTACCAATTTATTACTTACAAAATCATTCTCTGTAAGTGATCATTACATTTATTAACAATGCTTTGCTTCATTCTCAACAACAAATCGTTTTATAGCTGTATGAATCGATACGCTCATTATCAATACACTTATCATTAGCCTGTTTGTTTACATAAAATATTTCATTTGTTTGTAGGTTTCTTCTCGATGTTATGCAAATAAACATTATAAACAGAAACTGAGGAAAGTTGAAGTACCTAAATGCAGAAAATTGAAATCGACTGAAGACTCGGTTTCTTCTAAAGGGTTTGGTTTATCTTGAATGTCATCAGTTTAGTAAATTTAGTTAGTCTCTTCTAATACAATATTGTTTGACAGATTTTTGAGATGCCAGAGAAGTTATGTACCTGCTGTCAATGTGAGTGAAAGGATTCTTAGCATTTATCGAGAAGTTACTGGGAGTGATTTACAGAACGAAACTACTTTGGACCCTTCTCTAAAATTCTCTCTGTTGAGCGCCTGTTTTAGCGAATTCAAATATGGTGTTCCTAATTCAGTCCTTCATACCATAAAGAATTGCAGTAAGTTGTCGTAAATCGATGTGAAGTGCTTAATGTTATTACGTATCCATTATTTGGAATTATTTCGTAAATCATTCTTTGTGTTTGCTATCGAGAGTCTTGCTTGACTCTGCACAAAAAATTTACTTTCAGTTGGATGCGGTTAGTAAGTGAATAAAAGACAGACTTGTGCATAAATCAATTCATGCCCGCACAGTATTACGAGGACTTTGTGGAAACGAAAAGTATTATAAAATATTGTTGGAAAATAGGATATGCTGATTTCAAATCCCTTTACCAGACTTCTTGTCTAGCTTTTAAAAAGGGTTTGTGCCTCAGAGTTTAGCATTAAATCGGTTTAAATAAGAACACTTTTCTGCTTTCTGTAAGGAAGGCCTTTACTTCTTTCTGTTGGTATTTGGTAAAATCAAATAGAGTTTCTGGTCAAGGCTAATTGGGATACAATTTGTAGTGAAACAATTATTAGAAATGAGTTATCTAAGGTAGTGGACCCTAACTCGACAATAGTGATATTTTAATAAATTACTAGTTAAGGTACATGCTTCACTCAGGAAATCATTAGAGTCTGAATGATGATGGTATTTGTGTTGGCAAACCTTTACTATGCTCAGTAGTTTTATATTTCCCTGTCTCAGTTTTTAGGGTGTATACCTAAACTTTAGTGACTAACATGAATTTTTAGATTTTTTTAAAAAATGATTTCCTCTTCAATTCAAAATATTGTGGGCAATGTTAATCATAACCATGGATAGCATTCATTCATCATTATTAAGTACCATTACTTAGGTAGAAGCTCAAGAAATGTTTAAGCTGAGTAATGAGTGTAAATTTTGTTCATTACAAGGTTATAAGCCCTATTTATTTAAATTTCCTGCCTGTGCATTTACTTTTCTAAAATTTAAAAATCACTTTTAAGTTATTGTAATGTTTGCATTCTGCAATCCTGGACAATCAATGTACTATTGCAGTCTGCCAGACTAAACATTAAGCTGTTACTATTCAATCCCATTTCGTTGTTCAAAATTTTATGAGCCATAAATATCATAATAGTGGATTGCATTTTGTTTTTATAATTTATGTAATATTAACAATTTCTATTCCCAAAAACAGTCTCAAGTACGACACATGTATCTATTTTATTTATTCAATAATCTTTATTAAAAATATTCTATTATTTCCCCTAAGAAGAAACTTAGTATTCATAATTCTTCATACCATGCTCTGTTATGTGTAACATATTAACAGAGCAATGTTAATAAATGACAGGTATAACTGTCTAAAATTCCCCAACACTTTCAGTCCCATTAACATTATTTTGATTAAATGATATATGATATTTAAACAAATTTATATTTCTGAGGAGAATACAATATCATTAAAAGAGTATGCATTAGATGTATTGTAAGTCATTGTCAAGTACTTGAAACTACATATAGTTTAATGAGTACAGTTAATTTTATTTGTTTTATATTAAACACCTTTTAATGTTTAGTTGTAGATAATTATGCTTATCATCATTACTTTTTTTACACGATAAAAGTGTATATGAAAAAAATTACTCTAAAATTGAGGTTGTACTCATGACGCCATTTTCAAATAATTTCCTCAAATCTCCACCAATCCTACCCAGGAGATGACGAAAATGAGGTTCTTTCAAAATTATATGTATATATATTTGTCTGTTAATGCTCTAGCGGTCGCAATGTTTGTTTGATTGTTACCAAACTCGATATTTACTCCTCGAAAATTCGGTATATCTCCGTTCCTATACGTCGGGTCGAAAACGTGTATAGAACCAATCTTATTGCAAATTACATTTACTATAAATATTGTTGTATACATTTATTCTCTATCTTGAATATTAACCGAGATATTTGCATTTTTATTAAGTGGGTGCGGATAATGGGCGAGATGAGATTGGCTGAATGCTAGTTCGTCTGTTTCCGTAACTCTTTGGCTCTCGTGAAATAACTTAGAGACACTTTACTAGTATGTAGATTTCTCTGTTATAAAACTTCATGTGGAAAATATACTTAGTTTACGCAGCCCCTGACGTGGCGGACTTTTTTTAATCATACCTTGATTTAATGCACTCATTTATAAGGCTGAACTATGCATATTTATGTACAGAATAGTAAATAGTAGTCAGTCCTGTAATATTATTTATTAACATAAACTTAATGTTGTTATGGCTAACCAGGGTGAATAAATTACAGGTTACCATATTACTAAATTTTGCTTACCATTTCCTAAAATAATTAAATTTATACTTACACTTATTATATTTTTATTTTATATTCTTATTATGTTTTTTGGGCTTAATTTTTGTTGTGAACATATCATTTTTATTTCATTAACATATTTTTTTATTTTTTTTTTAATGTCATTTGATTGATGATTTAGCTGTTTAGTACTATCGGTGAGAAGCCACTTTTAATACTTTAAAAAACGTTTTCTTCTAGATGACTTACAAGATTTTTATCAAACACCCATCAATGCAACATTGCCTCTGGACAAAATGAAAGATGCTGATTTACCTCCTAACTTGCACATTCAGTATGAACCTTTGAGATTTCTACCAGGTATGCATTAATAAATTCCCGTTCAAATAAATTTTTTTATTTGCTAAAATTATTGACCTCTAAACCAAAATTTTTTCAGGGTTGGGTCAGAAGCCCAAAATATTACACTTTAATTTTTTTTTTTACTTGAACACTCAGTAATCAAAGAGGCAAGTTGATAAAGGTGATCAGTGTCTAATTTTAAGAAATCTTTTCAACATGAAAGTTGCTGGCCACTCTTGTTACACTTTATCCCAGTTTTTGAAAACAGAGTTTCTCTAAAACTCACATAAAGTGTTTTATTCCAATATTAAATATCTCATCTTGTTGACGAGGACAATTTTTCTTAATATAGGCAGTCACAGAATTTCACCTTCATCCAATAGCCCCTTCTCCCAGTAAATTCACATCAAGAATAATGAGAGGAATAATAGCTGGTTCAATCCGACTTATATTCCTGTCTAAATCACTTAACAGAAAAGGTAAAATTATTAAAATATAGCGATGGAAAAAGATGTGTCCATGCCATGTTTTTATGAATAAATGAGTTTAAGGAAAGGAAAAACTTCAATCCCTATTACAAACAACAAAAAAGTCCGTCACACAGGGGCTGCATAAACTAAGCAGATTTCCCACGTGAAGTTATACAATAGAGAAATCTCCATACGAGAGCCGAACAGTTACGCCAAAGGGCCGAACTAGCTTTTGGCAGGATACTCAGTTGTCACCAAATTTAATAAAAATTCAAATATTTCGGTTAATATTCAAGATAGAGAATAAATGTATAGAACAGTATTTATAGTAAATTTAATTTACAATGAGATTGGTTCTATACAATTTTTTGATCCGACGTATGGTAACGGCGATATTTCGAAAATCCCCCCCTCCCACTGGTCCGATTTCAGCCATTAACGAACTTGATCTGTCTTTTTGCATAAAAAGTATAAATATCGAGTTTGGTAACGATCAAACAAAAATTGACACTGATAGACAGATAACAGACAAATATACATATATATATATATATATATATATATATATATATATATATATATAATTTTGAACGGACCTCTTTTTCGTCATCTCCTGGGTAAGATCAATGGACATTTGAAGAAAATTTTCGAAAATCGCGTCACGAGTACGACCTCAATAGCTGATTTCCCTTAAGAGAAATCTGCTAATAAAAGTGCTCACAAAAAATAAAATTATAAGTAAATTTCCGAGAGAGAAATTGACTATTGAGGTTGTACTCAATCCTTCCTATAAAAAAGTTTTATATTTATTTGTGGATGTATGTGTGCATGCATCAAATTTTTAAAAAATGTCTTCATCTGAAATAATTCTATTTCCAGGCGTTTTAAAGCACTCAACTGTTCAGTTGAAAAGCAGAAAATATACTGCCTAAATATGCAAGGGTAAATTGCAGGTAACGAGTAACGGTGCTTTAAATTGAAAAAGGGACAGAGTAGCTTAACATGAAGTCCCAGTACAGGGAATCTAAATATGATAAAAGTGAATCCCTATGGCATATATTTGTTTTGAAGGGCAGTGCAGTTTCGATAACTTGTCAAGAGAAGGTAGTAGAGGAAGAGCTGATATACTAGTTCATAGGAGTCCATTCGTAAACATGCTGGACTATTATATCAGTCCGTAGCTCAAGAGGCATATCTCCCTCTTGACTGATATATCAGGCTTGTAGCAGCCTAAGGGATGATACTTAGTTTAACATAAATTATTATGAATTTTCTTTTACATGAATTGTGGTAAATTCATAATTAAAGTAAACATTTTTTTAACTCATGATTTCGTACATGGATATTATTATTTTTCATTCTTTTTAGTATTTCTGATAATAATATTTATGTTCTCGTACTAATGAGTTTTTCACTTAAATTAGCTGTATTGCCAAGTATTTCATGCCTAACTTATATTTCGAGTCCTGTTTTGCATAAACTAGGCTAGAATGTGAAATAATATTGTCAGAATGCCCAGCTCATGTGAGATTTCCTTAGTTTATGCAGTGCCTGTGTAATGGGCTATTTATTTTTGTCAAAGAAGATTGCATTTTTTTATTATTATTTCATTGAACTCATTTAATTGTAACAAAATGAGTGGAAACATTCTTTCCACAACTGTAGAACGACATCAAAAAATGTTCTTTTATATCTTATTTTGAGTTAAATTTTAAAAATTTAGTATGATTTATATTTTTTTGGATTTCAAGCGTATTGTATTGATAATGAAAATAGAACCCACAGTTATTCCTTTTATTATACCTTTGCTTTGTTAGCAGAAGATAGTATGACAATCATGTAGTAACTTAAGTATATAAATAAATAAATGCTGAGGTGTCGTTGCTAAATGGAGCTGAATTTGTGTCACCAAGAACTGAAATAATAAAAAAATTAAAGCTGTCAAATTTTAGACATTTTCTCTCCCCCAATTATTTTTCATACAATTGTTTTATTTCAGAGGAAGACACCATGTTTGGAGGTCAGACAGCCTTCCCAAAAAGCAATACCTTGGTTACAGGTTTAAGAACTAGGAAGAAATATAAAGGACACAAAGTAACTGACCCTTGGTTAGTCGATTAATCTATAGCTTAAAATGTTCATATATTTGTAATTTATTTTAATAAATTAAATTATCACAATCACTTTTATTGCATATATTCCCTAATTTACTATAAATACATTGATAGCTTGGTGCTTATTATGTTCCAAAACATGTGGGCGTTGGATTATAAATTGAATAAATATTCATAACATAATTCATTAAAGGAATCGACCAAAATTGCAAATATGAGCAATATTTCTTTGCCTAAAAAATAACAAATCCTAAAACATTTACAATTATTTCAACATGATGCTAGTGCTAGGCACTAATACACTCCACACAGTTGTAACTGACAATCATAATACAACAAAAATGCTGACATTTAAAATGGGTATACTGGTTTTTTTAAAATCCTGATTATACTTGCCAGTGTTGATATGGTGACAATTTTCTTTATATTTTCTCACAGCCAAGAATAATAAATAAACAACTTTCAATTCACTTAATTGTGGCTTAAGAACATAAATAAAACATTTTAAAATAAATTGATAACCTTTATTTTTATTTATTTATATTAATTTAATTGGGTCAAAAGTAATGAATAAAGAAAACACACAAAAAATTCTTATAATATAAAAATGGGTAGCGAGATATGGTCATATGTAATTAATTACTGGAGAGTTTGTCAGGTTTCAACAAAAGCCAAACATTTTCTGAGAGATAATGTGAAAGAATTGATACTAGTTTTAGCTTATTTTAGAAAATTGAATCGGGACTTCAAAAGCTATAATGGAGGGAGAGAAATCTAATCACAGCGATTGCTCATTACAAATATCATATTCAAGCTAGAATTTGTACCTCTTAATGCTGATTAGCCAGTTCAATGATAAGGACAAATTGCAGTTGAGCTCGTTTGACAAAAAGTAGAAATATAATGTTTACAAAGACAGCCAATGTATATATAACAGATTCTTTCAGATGTATATATAACAGAAACATATAGTAATTGGTTCAATGTCAGTCTATATTTCAAAGATGACCCATGAAATAATATTTACCAAGGTTGTGTCCTAAATGGGCACAAAGTTGTTAAATAGAACAGTTGTTATCTATAATAAAAACAGATAGTTCAAAAAACAAAAAGTTTACTTAAAAAAAAATAAGCTTGACTCAGAGGCTGGCTAGAGCTAGCTGTACTATCTCTCTCATGACACAGCATATAAAGATAGCTTGGGATGTGCTTTCTGTTCACTTTTTCTTAATGATTAACACCTACAATCGCCAATTCAATACAATTCAAATATTATTTCTCTTTCATCTGTTGTACTGCTAGCAGTTGTATATAGAGATATGGTAGAGGATGGTTGGGTATCGGCTATACTATACATACTTAATTCTTCGAATAAACTTCAATAAATTTCTTTATTTGAAGAATTAAGAATCTATATTATAGACGATACCCAACAATCCTCTACCATCATTATTTCTCTTTCCTGGAGCACAATATTAGGAGGGTAGAAAAAAAAGCTAAGTTTGGTATGCTCAGCTTTTCAAGAGTCCTAACATGTTGTGTAAAGAAAGTATTCATCGCTTGAATAGGTTGGGTACATATTACACCAGATTTTTGAACCGTATACGTTGGGCAGAGCATTAGAAAAATTTTAAAGGACCATTTAATACATGACATCAGGAGAAAAAGATGGCAAAGAGAATCACATTCATGGGATCAAATATACTAACAAAGTAAGGGTTGCTCTAAGGCAGAGGTCCACAAAATTCTTTGTCTGATAGACCACTTGCCATGTTTTCAGCTTGTTGTTAGCTTAGCTAATATTGCATTTTTGAAAATTCTGAAACTGTTTTTTTGACTGTACAAATTGTAGAAGAAGTTTACTGTAGGAATATAAAGTTTGGATTAACCTATCCAAGAAATCTTCCTGTAATTTTTATCTCATAGCACAGTAAATGTGCAGTCATTTAGATTTTACATCCGTTATGTGAAAAGTGGTACCTAGACAAATTTATATTTAGAATAGCTGTCATCCGTAAATGAATTGAAATAGCAATGGTTTCCCAATGAAATATAAAGATTGGATTAATGCAAGCAAGCACTATTAATCACTTTATTGTCATCAAATTAGTCATATTACAGTTATGAAGGGTTGAACGGCTATTGGGCAAATATTGACAAACTTATTATTGTTAATGGATTCAAATAACTTTTGTTCCAGTGAAAATAGTAACAGTTACATTATTTTAGCATTAGGAAAAAAAAATATGATAAAATTTTGTCAGGCATTCTACCACAATACTATAGAAGTATTTAGCTAATGGTATTTCCGATTGAGGGCTGGAAAAAAAAATTGTTTCCCATGGAAATATAATTAAAGTTATACCAAGTTAATTTTCACTCCTATTTCTGAAAATATTTGTAAAAGAAAGACAGAAAAAACCCCATTGAGAATAAGAATTAGCAAGAGAGGATTATCATAAGGCTTAACAGTGTAGTCTATTATTAGTCTTGCCGGCTTAGCATTAAAAGGCTTCACATAAAGCAGAATAGGGAAGATAAAATGTAAACATGGAGCGGAAGGCTAAGCTCAAAAGCATTATTTATGAAACTTAAGTTGCTCTTAGGCGCTCAGCTACTGATCTTCCCCGAGACTAAACGTATTTTTCTTGGTGCTCTATCGTATTTCATATTTTCTTTATTCAAGTTTGACCAAATTACATATTGTATTATTTATGCTAATTTGTTTATAACTTTTCAAAATTTGATGACATAATAAAAAATGTCAGCACATTCTTCATAGTATAAGGAGCAGATTGGGTATAAGACTGATTTTTAAATCAATTATTACTCTTTTGTTTTTAAGGTTTTGAAGGACGGAATACATTGTTAGTATTTCTAGAATTATTTTATGCCAAAGAAAATTTTAATTACTTTCCTCCTCACTATTTAAGAAGAAATACAGGATTTGCTAATAAAATAAAAAAATTAGTGGAAGGAACTGAATATCAGATATATTCAGTTAATACAATAAAGAAATTCCTAACTTCTTTAATTTATTTTTTAAACATAGACTTAATTAAAATTATCTATTAGCCAGATCCCCTTGCTATGCAATGAGAAAAGTTGGCTAACTCAGATGTGTTAGATCAATTTAGACTCGATCTGTTTTTTTTTATTATTATAAATTACAACTGTCCTCAAAGTCCTAGTTGAAACAATTTAAATGTATTTCTCTTTACCTAGATTAAACATTGAATTACTCTAATTAAGTTGTAGCTCAAATTGCAAATTCTCATATTAAAACACTAGAAATTAAATTTTAAAATTTACTCAAAATAATAAATATTATTAGAAAAATACGCTATTTAAGAAAATACATCCTACAATAAGGTACACTGTACAATTTGAAATAATATATACAATTAAAGAAGTATTCTGACTTAATGCTTGTTCTATCATCTACATAACAACTATCTTATTTATAATAAATACATTTTATTTTTGAAATTTGAAGATGCCGCGCTTCAAACTCTTGTTCTCACCAGGCTGAAAAAAATATTTTTTTATATTTAATAAAATGAATAAATTTCTTCAAATATATATAGTATAATGTATTAAATATGAAATGCCAAATCACAAACACATTTTAATTTTGTTATATATAATTGTGATTTTAGTATCATTAGAGAGACAGAAGGGAGGGAGGGGGGGGGGAGAGATTATTTAACTTCAAAACATTCAAAATGAATTTACTTATTGAGCAAGCTGTGTAGAAACAACTTGGCAGAATCAGACAGCCGTAATGTAGAAATGAATACAGTCCCCCCCCCCCAACAATGCATCTTCCCTGTTTATCCATAGATAACTACCATTACTGTTTATATTTTGGAATGTCATAATTCATAGGTAGGAATATCCATCTATCGTTATACTTTTATATCTTTAATGAGAAATTGTGAGACTTTCCCCTATGAATACCTTGCTAAGGTATTCATTACCTATTGTCAGTTATCACAAATTCATCCTACACTATATTTGAATGGCTAAATGTGAGGGCTTGGGAACTTTTTGCCACTGGCTCCATACTACATCTCTAGATATAGATATTTAAGCGGCTTACTCATGATGCAATCTGACTAACAATTGGCAAGGCAACAAAAGTGCAGCATGTATATACCGGGTGGAGATCACATTCAACTTAATGCAAGTAGCATTGCCGTACAGACTGCCTACCTATTTCACTGTAGGAGAAAAAAAAATAGTAGCAAAGAAAAATCTATATGGTTGAGAATTATAAAAAACACTCTAAATCCAACCTGAAGAAATTTGAAAAATCTTCCTGTTCCATGAAATTCATTTCCAATATTTTATTTCTGAGGAGTAATTAATTTTTAACTTCTCTTAGGTGGTTTCATTAATGTAGTAACGGGCAATCGCATGACTCAGTTTTATAATCTTAGACAGCAATAGTGGCATTATTACACTTAACATAGATGGTATAGATAGGTGTGTGCACATGCTGTATTCACAGAATGAAATTGTAAGGAGTCACTACAATGAGCATGGGCAACTGTGACTGTGACCGATTGTAGCAACAACATGTTAGTCACATTCCATAATGAGTATCTGCCTGTAAAAAGCTCGAGTTGACAAATCATAAAAAATTACCAAATTTGAATATTTTGAAACAACCTTTGTATTTCTGCCCTTTGTTTTGATTTAATATAACGACATAAGTACATTCCGTCTAAAATATTTTGGTTCCTATATATTATGTATTAAATTTATTTTGTTTTCTTATTATTTTTTTTTACATGTATAATTTCTTTAAAGCTCATTTGGTATTATAGTAGATAACTAAGGAAATATTTTTCTTTTTGTACCATTCTAGGAAGAGAAAGTAGCATAAGAAAAATATGATGATTGAGCATTGGGAAATAAGTCTCCCTCCTCCTGCCTACCTCTATCTGCCTATTACTCCCTTCAAAACTTTATTTTATTCAACTTGAAAAGCCACTGTGCCATATTATAATTATTCCTCCCATTTTTGGTAGATTAGTACAACAGACATTTCATCTTGAATGCATTACTTGGCACTTACTTTTTTGTATAGGTCATTGTCAGGATTTGATATTCCATAATACTAATTTAAATGTCTTCTACGCACCATATGTCTGTTTCCAAAAAGCATTCTCGCCTTGTCTTCTTCTTGAGGTGAGGCACCTTCATCAGTCCCAGATCGAAACTTTATTTGAAGTTTCTGTTTTATTGCCTGCAAAAATCAATTTCAAATTTAGACAAATCAATAAATACAGTAAATATTATACAAAATAATTTTACTTATTATCACCTTATTTCATTCACTTGAAGTATTTGTTTTTTAACCCTCAAGTGAGCATGAGATCTCACTGGCTCGTTTTGTTTATATAAAATTAACAAAATTCTTTACTGTTTGAAAATAAAAAAAATGTCGCTTTCTTGTGGAAATAAACATTCAAACCCTTAAAATAAGTTCCTACAATTTATGATCCGTTAAAACCTTGCCCAAACTGTAGAAGACCTGTGAGGTCTCCAGGTTAGGGTTAATGATGTATAGTTTTTCAATGCACATGCTTTTTGAAGGAACTTTTAATTTTCATTTCAAAGTCCATCTTAAGAGGTTCCACATTATGTTGGACTTAATAAGTATCATCCACAACACATTTTTATTTTCTAATTCAAAAATTGATTACATAGTTACCAATAAAAATAATAATCAAGATTTAACCAGAGCTAGATCTAGAATCAAAAATGAGATTAACGTAATCAAGCTTTTTTAAAGAGACATTCCACTCAACAAAAATTTTTGTTCGTAACTACAACAGGTTATAAGAGGTAAGGAAGATTTATACATGTGGTACTCCATGTATCTTTTACAAATAGTTTTGGAAAAAACAATTTAGGCGTTTATTTTATTTAAAAGTGATGTACAATATCTCCATTCCAAAGTATAAGATCAAAAAATGTCCTATACAAATCTATTCTATTATTAAATAGGTACTGAGAAATTTGATTTTTTTTTGGGCCTTCTCCGATCCCCCTCCCCCCATTAGTGGATTTCAATCAAAAGGAGAGGTACATAATGAGCCTTAACAGCAGTCCTAAACATGAAATTTCAACATTCTATAGTTATACAAGATATGTGTAAATATACGTTATGTCGGAACTAGTCAAAATGGATTCAGGGAGGGTCAACACTATTATTCTGTTGAAGTCTGAAATTTGATTGTTATTACAATGCTTCCTTTAAATTGTCCAAAGAAGTAAAGGAAGTGTGAATATGCAGCAACTCATGGACAAGTTGATACTCATTCTATAATTGGGGCTATTCTTCCATTTACTGCATATTTTCATTATTTTTTTTTTATTTGAAGATTGTTTTAGTTTTATATATTCTTATGTTAATATGGACTGTTATGCCTTTCAGATCGAAAAAACATATGCAGATAACCACAGGAAACACTCATTTTTTTTTAGTTAGGTAGCTTTTATTAGTGACTAAATTATCAACATATTGCAGGGAGCACACGGAGTTGCTAGTAAATCATTAAACGGATGGCTCTGGCAGCAATCCAACTTGTTAATTGAGAAATAAACTGTATAATGCTGGTGAAATATAAAATGGACTAATCATAAGACCTATTTTTAAACAGGTGAAATTATGAAAAACTTACTTGAGAGAGTATTACCCTCCTTGAATCACTCTTCATTGCTAAAAGCAAGTCTAGCCATGTCCAGGTTACATTATGATATTCTAGAGTAGGAATAACTAAGCTGAAGTCCCTTATATCTTCAAAGTTTTTTTCTTTATTACCTTTATAACTCACTCTTACTGGAACTTCTGGTATTTTTATATAAATAAATAATTTATTTTTTTCTGCTCTTTCCTGAAACATTTAACAGTAATATTAATGATTAGGGATTTAGCTAAGTCTCAGTCATACTAAGTGAGATGAATCACTGTGCCAGGTATGTAAATACCAAACTGGAATTTGTCTATAAATGACTCTAGCTGACTGGACTTGCACTGTCAAGCCATGTCTTTGACAGCTGATTTAAATTTATAACCTCTAGCAATACAAATTTCATTGATATAGTATAGCTTTTAATAGCTTCAAATATGTCAGAATTTGTGCCTACTAATTACGATTAGGGCAGTATTGATTTTATGGTACCATTTGAAGAGAACTGCAGCAAAATCACACCATATGCTTTTTGAGGCTTAGACCTTGATAATGCTCTCAAGAAATCACTGTGTTTTGAGTGGTTTAAAAAAGTAAAAAATGGTGATTTTGACATGAGGAATGAAGAACGTGGAAGATCGCCATAAAAGGTTGAAGACAGCAATTTGCAAGCTTTGTTGGATGAAGATGATGCTCTAGCGCAACATCAACTTGCGAACAACTAAATGTTACTAGGCGTCTAAAAGCCATGGGAAACATTCATAAGATTGGAAAATGGGCTACACATGAATTAATGAAAGGCACCAGGGAAACTGCAGAACCGATTGGGAAATGCCAGGTAAAAAAAATTAAATTATTTATTAACATCCACATTTGCAACTAAGGCTAACTGGGACGGATTATCTACAGGTTACCACCCTTTTCTAGCCAGGGTGGGACACTTAGGATTTTATTTAATGAATTCCGTCACTAAATAAATTCCTTTGCCCAACCGGGAATTGATCTCGCTACTCTATGTTTATCATGCAAGATTAAGGTCAATGCTTTAACTCAGATGGCCAACCTGAACCCCCAGGTACAAAAGAAAGTCATTTCTCCATCGAATTGTGACTGGTGATCAAAAGTAGATATATTTTGATAGTCTTAAGCATAAGAAATCATGGGTAACTCCAGGCACACCATCAACTGCAAGGCCAAATTTTTATGGCCAGAAAGGAATGCTGTGTGTTTGGTACGATCAGAAGAGTGTTGTAACCTGGTGAAACCTGAAAGCTACCATTATGACGAAATAGTTTTTTGACATGGTATCCTCAAATTGCCAGATAGATGGGAAAAGTATATGGCTAGCAATGGCCAATACTTTGAATAACACAAATTTTAAAAATTGTTGGATTAATATATTAATTGATAAACAAAAATTCTGGTTTCATATTTACATACCTTGGTGACATGATAACCTCCTTGTCTAAATTTTCACTAATAACATTTTAGTGTGACCTTCCTAGGCTGCCCACAAAAATGTTGGCTATGATACTACACCAAGAAGTAGGTTAGCTCAGTTAGGCTTAGTGAGCTTATGATGAATCGTAGATTCCATTACATGTTTCATTAGTAATTGGGCTCAGATTTTATATTTTGAGTTATGCCAGCTTACAGTTCATTTAGAAAATTTCTAATGAATAGTTAAAAGTAAAGTTTTTTACCTGGGCTGTAGACATTTAACTTCATGATATGTCATTATGTGACCAGGCACTTTTTATTTAACTTTATTATATTTTGATAAAACATTCACATCCCTGAAAGTCGATGTAATATGCTTATTGGAAGATAAATAAGTTTTTGAAGTGGAGTATTTTCGATGATGTAAAAGACCTAGTCCAGTAAGCCTAAGGAGGACGGAGGTATTTAAGTTGGATTTAGTGAGCTTCTTATTCAATCCTCATCTACAAAGGTTGAATACAGAACACTAAACTATTGATGTCAATCAAACCTGCCTCCTGAGATCACTTGAGAAAAACAAAGAAATAATATATCTTTCAAGTATTTTTAAAAACTGTCTTATGATTGTAAATAAAATAGATTCAACTAATACTATAAATGAACATTTCACCAAGAAAAAAAAATCACCTTCATCTTTTCTACATCATCTTTTCTTTCCATTGGAACATAAAAACTGGCCTCCTTTCCCTTGTGATGGAGCTTGGCTCTCCGAGTTCCATCAACGCTTCCACTCTCATCTGCTAGCTCTCCTTCTTCGGTATCTCTTTCAGGGAAACAAAACTTAAGCATTTTGTTAAAAAACTTCTTAGTAAGTCCTGTCACAGTACATTAGATTCAATTAGACACGGCGAATGGGATTAAAATGTGTGAATAAGATATGGATATTCTTACCAATGGTTAAAGGAACAAGATTGATTTCAAAATGCTCTTTAACTGAGATACCTCCAACTGGAGCCTTTTCACGACAAAACACCCTCAAAGCTCTCTAGGAAAATAAAAATTGTGTTATTTTGTCTGTACTCCCTTTAAAATAAATTCATAAAAGGTGTGATTTGCAATGATTGTACGATTAGTACAGATTTTTAAATGGAAAAATTATTTTTGGAACATTTTAACTATAATAGCTCACAAAATGATTCATTTTGAGACATCTTACCATTCCATAATGAAATTAAGAAAAATAATTTACCATATACATATAAAATGCACAAATAATAAAAACCTCTGTCACGTGTAAACTAAGCAGATTTCCCTCGTGAAGTTTAACAATAAATAAATGTACATACTGGTAACACAACACCAAGGTGGTTATTAAGTGAATAAATACAAATGGTAATAAGAAATCTTTCATTAAATTTTAATGGTTTCCCGATGGGTAGCGTCTGAAATGTAAACAATGAGTCTGTCACTAAATAAATTTCTACTGCCCAGGGCGGGAATCGAACCTGCCACTCTAGGCCTACCACACAAGATTAAGACCAACGCCCTAACTCGCACGGCCAGCCTGAGCCCCCAGAGAAAAACTCCTATACATCAGAGTAGTCCAATAAAGGTCGTATAATAAAGGTCTCTTCAAAACAATTTAAGTATTTAAATTTCGATTAAAGTGGTTTATTATATAACAGAGTACTTTTTATGTAACATGAGTAGAAGTGGAGGTTTGCTGAAGGATGAAAACTGAAAAATGCAGATATCTCTGTTAATATTCAAGATAGAGACCTCAATAACTCATTTTCCCTTAGGGGAAATTTCCTAATAAATATAAAACAATGCTATAGCCAAATGTATGATAAATAATATTTTTGCATTCCCTTTAAAATAAAGCTTTAACACAACTTGGGAAAGCCATCAATATCTTCCTGTCAAGACCTCCATTTCCAAAAAAATAGTCTGTCAAGGAGACATACATAAACTAAGCAGATTTCCCACATGCTGGTATGAAACACTAGTGATCTAATCTCAACATCAATTCTCTAATTTTTAAAAGTTTGATAAGTAGAAGTGGGGGTTTACTGAAGACTAAAAAAAAGAAAGTATGAATAACTTGCTTAATATTTCAGAACAACAATTGTAGAGTATCAATATTGGTTCTATAACATTTTTTTAACTTCCCCCTCTAAATGTCCCTATTTTTGGTCCGATTTCAGTGAGTAACGAATATGATCTTTAGTGTTGAATGAAATTGTTAAATATCGAGTATTGTAGTATAGATCAAATAGTCATTTTCAAGTATAGAACGTAAAACCTTAATTGATAACGTCAAACACAACAAACTTGCATGATCTCACATAGTAAAGGTTCGATGAACACCATATTTGATATTTAAGCTAAGAATAAGATGTTTCATGATATACTGACTGATTGTTCACAAGCGATGACTAAAAGTGGGGGTTTACTATAGGCTGAAAATTTAAAAAATCAAATATCTCAGTTAATATTTGAGATAGATAAAAATTGAATAGAACAACATTAATAGAAAATTTCTTTAAATTTCAACAATATTGGTTATATGCAATGTTTCAATCCGATCCATCATAATAACAGACATATTTTTAATTTCCCCCTCTTCTGTGTGTACACGTGTATGTATGTATGTGTGTGTATATATATGCATTTTTTTTCAAAAATAGTGATAGAAATGCCAATAGCTGATTTCTCATTTGATAGGAAATATGCTTAAACAAAAAATGTCTGCTGTTTAAAAGGAAGAGATTTAAGAACATAGAACTGATGGCTATTTAGGAGAGTACGCAACTAACACCACAGAGATGTCCAATTCTTCAATTGTAAGCTAACCACTCCAAACCCAGCACACCACACCATTGCTATAAAGAGGAAATAATTACTTCATAAAGTAGGTCCTTAGTACTATGTTTAAAAATTTAATTTTATTTAAGAGACGGACTGAATATGTAAGTTATGCCTATTACTGTAAGCAAGATTACTGTATGTAACAAAATCAAGACACAAAAAAAAGTTGAATTATTTGAATAAATCGATTGGATCTGAATAAATAAAACTGAAAAACATCTTGCATGTTGTTATGTCATATGGAGTAGGATAATATTTATTCTTACCTTTCGATCTACTGGCATGTTGTTATGAATTTCTGAGGGTTGTAAAACCTCCTTATAGATTTGATTTGGAAGTAAATTAGTCATTCGTACATAACCAAGTTCTAGAAGGTGTTCAACTGAATCGTCGCTTTTAGATTTTTTGGTATACCTAAAAAAATAATGTCAGAATTAAAGTTCTGTTCATATAAAGTAAAATATTATTGGAACAAATGTTCTATAACTAGTTGGAAAATGTACACAGATTCAAGATAATTGCAATATAAAGTTCCATTTGTTATTGCTGTTGTATCTAAAGGCATCATCTGGTTACTCTTACTTTGAACAGGTAATCATGATTTCCATGGGAATGAACAAGGAAAATAAGTGGATAACAAGGCACCCAGTGGTTTCCGATTGCTTTCTTTATAAGACCATTCAAAAATACAGGAATCAGAAAAAAATTCTATTCGTGCAAATAAAGCTTTAAGAGGAGAAAAGTTAGAGAGCCATTCTTCCCTTGTCCATAAGCTGCATTAGCTGAACTATCGTAGGATTAGCCAGTAAGAGTACATGGACAAGAAGATCTTCAAAGGATCGCTCAGTGACAAGTTGAAAAGCAAGGTGCTGAGCATGTGTGTTTATCCTTCCATATTCTACGGAGCCCAGCCTGGGCACTTACAGCCAGAGCAGATTCCAAGCTGAACTCGACACAGATGGCTATGCTCAGGAGTATACTAGGAGTTAAAAAGAGGGACAGGAAGAGGAATGTGGATATTTTAAAAAGAGTGCCGGTGAAGAACCTCAGAGTTGAAGAAGCACACCGATTGAAGAGGGGTTCGGCAGGTCATCTGGCTAGAATGAATGACAAGCGATGGGCGAAGGTCTGCACAGAATGGATCCCAAGGGACATGGTCAGGAATAGAGGAAGACAGTGCCTGAGATGGAGGGACGAGCTTACTCCAGTCGTTGGCAACAATTGGTGGAGAATGCTGGAAGAGGACGATCGGAAAACAATGACAATTAGGATGGACTCCTTATTATACCTCCTAATGGGAGAGGCTTTTATCCTAGAAAAGGATGCCAATAAAGCTTATTATTATTATATTATTATTATTATTATTATTATATGAGAGCATGGACTACAACTTCACTAAGCCAGTACGAGTGCATGGACTACAACTTCACTAAGCCAGTATAAGTACATGGACTACAACTTCACTAAGCCAGTACGAGTACATGGACCACAACTTCACTAAGCCAGTATAATTCTTTCTAACATGTCTAAATTCTTTCTAACATGTCTGTAGTCACAGTGGACTACAATTTTACTAAGCCAGTACGAGTACATGGACTACAACTTCACTAAGCCAGTATGAGTACATGGACCACAACTTTACTAAGCCAGTATGAGTACATGGACTACAATTTTACTAAGCCAGTACGAGTACATGGACTACAACTTTACTAAGCCAGTACGAGTACATGGACTACAACTTTACTAAGACAGTATGAGTACATGGACTACAATTTTACTAAGCCAGTATAAGTACATGGACCACAACTTTACTAAGCCAGTATAAGTACATGGACTAGAATTTTACTAAGCCAGTATGAGTACATGGACTACAACTTTTACTAAGCCAGTATGAGTACATGGACTATAACTTTACTAAACCTTCAAGCTGTACCCCATTTTGTCAAGGAGAATTTAGGTAAGGAGAAGAATGTTACATTTAGACAGGGTAATTTCTTTAAATATATATATATATATATATATATATATATATATATATATATATATATATATATTTTCTATAAACTGAAAATTGATATATCTATGTGTATCTGAGAACATCAAATAAGTACTAAGCATTAAGGAGCATAGCCTAACAGGGCCATTACTCTACTGCAGTTATCAAAGGAAGATAAGATAGTGAAACTGAAATATTTTTGTTTATGAGAAAAAAGACTAATTATAATGAGAAAATTCTTTCTAACATGTCTGTAGTCACAGTGGACTAAAATTCAGAAGAAACTAATAGTCCGCGAGATCCAAATAACAAAGCAATCAAAATAATTAATCTATAGTAATATGCAATGGTAATATGAAAGAGGGAAAAAACTCTTACAGGAAATTGCTGAGTACTAGATCAGCTATGCCTAATTGGCCGTCAGCATCAGTTAGTCGCCATTGAGCATGCTTGAAGCATATTTCTGAAGCTCGAACAATGCTGATACTACTGTCACCACTTCTTGCATGGTTTGCACTCTTCTGACCCATCAGCTGTGTTTCCTTGTAGCAAGAGATCATCGCATTTAATTCTTCACTCTGAACTGTCAATGACTCTTTGCAAGTAAAAACCTGAAAGCAGAACAATTTTCTCCGTATGCTTATTTTTCTCCACAATGCATTTATTAAGACAGAGTGCACTTTAAGAGTAACAGCTCCATCTTCAGTGCTTTTGGAGCAATTGCTCAGAAAATGTAGAACAATATTTATAGATCATTAAATTTTTAATAAGATTGATTCTATACAATTTTTCGAAACGACACATAATAATTTTTTGAAAACTGCGTCATGAGTACAACCTCAATAACCTGCTAAAACTCATTGTAGAGGAAACCAGACCTACTTTGTACATACAGATTGATTCGTTCCTATACTATTATCCAGTTTCCCTGGAAGAAATGTGAACAATTAATATAATGTAATGGAAAGGGACAATTCTAATAAACTTCAGTATTTATTACTAACACTTTTTTTATAACTGTTAGATATAATCTATAAATGCTGAGATTTGGTAAATCTGCTTTACTACATTTTGCAAAATTCTGAGTTGGACACTCCATGACTTCCTTGTACTCCTATGAAATTAAATATAAAAAATGTTTTATTTCATTTAAAATTATTTCATTTTAAAAATGTCATACAACATAATTTATAGATTACTTTTATGATAAAAAAAATCCTATGCAAATCTCCTGCTTCTCTAATAGATATACAGATATTTGCAATATTTTATTTTCGCCCTTCTTTAAACCCCTTCCCCCATAGCCAATTTTAATAAAAGAAGAACTAGAATAATTTCATTATTCTAAGCATTTTTAAGTTAGGGAAGTAATATAAGTAGACAGTGATAAAACACTAGTCTAGATATATTCAGGAAGTGCCAAAACAGATAATTCTGTTGAAATCTGGAAACCAACATTTTTTGCAATTGCAATATTTCTTTTGTACATGGGAATAAGAAAACAAAAGTGTGATATGTTATTTGATTGAAAAATTAATTCGTTCGGTTGAAAAAAGACTGTTCAATCGAAGACAAAGTTTCATTTGGCCAAAAAATTATATATTTTAAATACTCTATTCTGCTTGTGATGTATTCATATTATTTATATTTCTAATGAGGATTAAAAAAGTCGTCAAGCAGGGGCTGCATAAACTAAGCAGATTTCCACGTGAAGTTTTACAATAGAGAAATCTGCCTAATAACAACTGTAGTAGTAAGAAACCTCTAAACCTAAAACATTATTTAGGGCGTAATAACCAAGTAGTTTCTAGCCCAAAAAACAGTTAACCTAGCCTCTAAACCTATTCACGAGGGACGAATAGTTATGAAAACGGCCGCCAGAGCTCTCGGCGGAAAGTCCGAACATAGCCTACTGGTGACCACACGCAGAATACAAACGCAAATATCTCGGTTAATATTCAAGATAGAAAAAAAATGTATATAACAATATTTATAGTAAATTTAATTTGCAATAAGATTGATTCTGTACAATTTTTCGGTCCGACATATAGTAACGGAGATATTTCGAATTTTCGAAAATCCTCCCCTCTAAACCCCCCCCCTCCCACTGGTCCGATTTCAGCCGTTAACGAACTTGATCTTTCTTTTTAAATAAAGAAAAAATATTCTAAATATCGAGTTTGGTAACGATCAAACAAAAATTGCGACCGCTAGAGCGGTAACAGACAAATATATATATATATATATATATATATATATATATATATATACAGATTTGAACGGACATCATTTTCGTCATCTCCTGGGTAGGATCGATGGACATTTGAAGAAAAATTTCGAAAATTTCGTCATGAATACAACCTCAATAGCTGATTTCCCTTAAGGGAAATCTGCTAAAAAACAAACAAATATAATTTATTTCAAATTTACAATTTTCAAAGATTATTAAAACATAGTAGAAACAATACCTGTCTTTCCAAATTTTCAATTTGCTGAATAAGGTGAGGTGAGTTAGGCTCATCACCAAGAGCTCTTTGTACAAGATACATTTCCTTCTCAAGACCTTTAAGTTTAGAAAGTAATGACCTAACGCGTGTCTGTGCTTCCAAAATTGGACGTTTCTGATCTTCAACAGACTGAAGTTGAAGTTGAAACCGCATCCTTTGAACTCGCTCATAAGCTTCTCTTCTCGACTGTTCCACATATAGCAAGAGATTGTTCACTATGTCTAACAGCATTGCATACTGGAATAAAATAACAATTTGCAATAACGAATAGAAATTTTCAAGTCTCAATAGGAAAAAAAAGTAACGAAAAGAAAAAAAAATAAACTATTCTTGAAAGATGACTATAATGGAACTAGGTTAACCGTGTGAGTTAAGTCAGTGATCTTAATACACTTGGTAAACCTAGAGAGTTAAAGAAAAAATAAATCTTTCTAGTTCAAAAAAGGAAATAAATAAAAGAAAGGAAATGAAAGGTGGCCCACCTGTAAAGAATTTGTACAGACATCTAAATCGTGATGCATGAGCGTAAAGGCATCAACAGGAGGCTTCTGGTTTTCACCAAGTGTTGAAGAATCCTCGGCAGGTGGAGTAGGTACATTGGAGAAGTTGCTCGGAGACATACTGTTTTCACCATAGCAGACATAAAAAAATTCACATTTACACCTTGACACAATCCTTTGTAGCTGAAAAACAAAAGTAAATTCACTGAAGGCAAGATTGAATTACAAATAATATAAAAGACACAACGCATAAAAATAAAGTTTAAGCAATTTTTATTATATACTAGCTAAGGTAACCAGCTTCGTACAGGAAATCATTTTAAGCTGAATGATAAAGGTATTTTTTTTGGATTTTACTTTGTACAATATTTTTACATTTTCCTGCCTCAATGCTTAGGATTTACACCCGAGTCCGACGTGCTGGGGATATGTTAATAATAAAAGTATTTGTTAATTCTACAAAATACGCAATATTTTTATATTACTGTCTACTGTGCATGTATATGTTTTATATATAATAACATAATCTTAGATTATCATATTATAGTTTCATTGATTTCGATTTAGTCTTTCAGTTCTTATAACATTGTTGACCCCCTTCTGTAGTTATTCGTGTATACCTCATTCAAACTTCGTTATACAGCAAAATTTACTTTAAATAACAAAACAAACAACTTTTGTCATATGCACATTTGCCGAAAAATGAATATGTTATGAAATATTGTGATTTTATATTTCAGACCTCCCTTATAACCCCCACTCCTGTCCGTACCTCAAAATTTTAATATAGCTTATAATCAGGGAGGTGTTAATACCAAATCATAAACGGAGTTCCATTTAGTTAGTTATTTAGAGTTCTTTCGTGCCATATAAAATTGTTGTTTTGTAGTTTTTAGCGTATAATTCATTTACTCTAAATAACAAAATAAAAACTTTTGTTATGTGCATATTTGCCGAAAAACCAATAGGAAACGAAATATCGCTGTTTTTAATTTCAGGCCTCCCTTATAACCCCCACTCCTGTTCGTCTCAGAGAATATTAATATAGCCTAAAACCTAAGTTGGGTTAGTAGTAATATACATACCAAGTTTCATAAAATTTGGTTAAGCCGTTTATGATTCTATAAAGGACATACAGACAAACATTCATTTATTTATTTATTTATTTATATATATATATATATATATATATATATATATATATATATATATATATATATATATATATATATATAGACTTTGTGCTACTAAGTAAAATTGGGATGGGGATTTTTGTTCTTTATACTTTTTCTCATATTTGTTTACTAAAAGCGTGTTATTTGTATTTTTTCTATCCAGACTCTCAATTAATCCCCAGATGGGATTTTCACTTTTCAGCAATTGTGTCACTAATCATCTCACACCCAACTTAAATTTGATGTTGGAGTTACATAGATACTTATTAGTGGATGAATAGAAAAACAAATTTGATTTGACCACAGAGTGCCATTCTAGCATGTGGGAAATCTGCTTAGTTCATGTGCATGACTGATTGAGTACTTCTTGTAGCCGATACCCAACTATCCTAAAAATCGTGCTAGGAAATAATTGTAAACTAACGTAGAAATGGTTGAGTGGGAAGTTATATAAAAATCTGGTATGAAAATTTAAAACAGGATGTTATAATTACTTTTAAGAAGGTAAAACATTATTTTCAGGCTAAAATATGAATATGAAATATATTTTAAAATATAATATAATCCTGTGTAAAGGAAACTGATAAGTAACGGAATTCATTAAATAACATCCTAAGTTCCACCCTGGCTAGAAAACGGTGGTCACCTGTAGATAACCCGTCCCAATTAGCCTTAGTTGCAAAAAAGTAGGCTTTAATAAATAATACAAAAAAATATAATTGTTTAAATTATAATAACTTGGATAATATATTTTATTAGCAACAATGTTAGAATTATGGAAATTATCATTATATTGTACTGATTATTAAATTAACTTACATTAACATATCAATTCTAATTATTATGCAGTTATTTTATTTTTGTCAACATTTCCTTTTGAGAAAAGGAAGATTGATATAGATTTTAAAACAAAAAAAAAATTGAAAAAGTAAGTTGTAATTTCCCTAGTGAAAATAGATTAAAGTTAAACAATTATAAAGATACCCCTAAAGAGATAATATTTTTGAGATTTATTATTGACCTTATGTAATAAGCCAGTTACGTTGTGTAAACTAAACAGATTTCCCACGAGCTGATATGACGCCTAGTGATCTCATCACACCATATATTCTCTGTTTCTAAGTAAAATTTGAAAGAATAGAAGAGGGGCGTTTATCGGAGGCTGAAAACAGGAAAGTACGAAACAACTCAAATAATATGTGATCTACGAGAAAATGTATTGAACATTAATCGTAAAGCATCAATGTTAAACAAAACAATCAGTAGTTAAACATTTTCAATCCGACTCACATTAACAGAGATATTTTGAAGTTTCCTCCTAAACCCCCCCACTCTGAGTCCTATTTCAGCCATTAACGAATATATTTAGTGTTGAATGATATGATATTTAGTGTTGAACGTATATCGAGTATAATATAGATAAAATAAACAGTTTTGAGTTAAGAGTGTAAAATCTTTATTGACATCATCACACAACACATTTGCATGTGTCTCACACATCAAAAGTTCAATGAAAACAATATTAGCTATTTAATCTTCAAATGAAGTGATTCATGACATTACAACTGTATCCAATTTCTGCAGTTAACAAACGATCTTCAGTTTTAAATGAAATGCGTGCCTAGGTAGGATTAATGGATATTTAGGAAATGTTTTGATAATCATCATGTCATGAGTAGATCCTCAATAGCTTATTTCCGTAAAGGGCAACTGCTAAAAGAAAAATATATATTCAGCTCTACTACAATTGAAGGGTACAAAAAGATTTGTGGAAGGTCAAGAGGTCAGGTTGATGTGTTGCCTGTTGATTTATTTAATAAAATAAATTTATGAGAATAATACAAACCTGGAGAGGGGGATCATTTCCAGCACTACTAGCACCAACTGTTTCACTGACTACTCCTCCGACAGACTGACCACTCCCAACAAGCTGAGGAACGTCTGGCAGCTCAGCTATCACACAATCATCTTTCTCCTTTATATTATCAACATTTAACCACATTATGTTTTCTGCAACATTTGAAGCAAGGAATTTACTGACAATGACAGTGTGTAGTACTTAAAACTTAAGCCTAGAAGACCTCAATGCGTTGACTTCATTTTAATAAATTTGTTTCTAACAAATAATAATTTACTATACATAATTATTAAATTGATAGACTTTATAAAATGCATTGATGAATTTGAGCTAATTATATAATGACATATTAAAGAAGTATAAATGACATTCAATAACATGTAAAGAAATTAATTGACATAATGTTTTTATAGAAACACAAATATAGTTATCATATCATGTTATGCTATATTAACATTTAATGGAAATAAATATATTTCATTTCAATCAAGGAATCCAGACTACATAAAACACTTCTCATATACAGAGGCACTTAGAAAGAGTGACAACCTGCAGAGAGCCTGTATCAATTAACGATAGAAAGAAAGTTAAAAATATAAAACAATATTATTTTTATTAATACCACCCACTTTTTGCTACTGTGTCTCATTGGGAGATATTGGGGGGGGGGGGTTATCTACAGGTCACCGCTCTTTTCTAGCCAGGGTGGGACTAAGGATTTTATTTAATGAGTTCATCACTAAATAAATTCCTACTGCCCAAGTGGTAATCAAACTTGCCACTTTAGGTTTACCATGTGAGATTAAAGGCAACACTTTAAATCACATGGCTAACCTGAGCGCCAAGACAATATTAAATTTTAGTTTGACATTCATTAACTGTCTATCTGAAAGTTAAAAAGAGTTATAAAGAAAAATAGAGTAAACCAAAAGGTATATGATAAATTAAAATATAAACATCAGATGTTTCAAGGTGAGAACTGCTTCATATAAATGACTTTTTTTCTCATAGACCTTTATTTCACATAGTTGTTCATGTTTCTTGGCAATACCACTTCTTTATTCGCCATTACCTTATCACATATAAAGTATCTGCAACCTTTAGAACTATAGGAACAATCTTTTCACCTTAGAAATAACACCTATGCTAGAAAAATTATAATATTAGGCAGTTTGAAGGCAACAAACCCTGAAAAAGTGGTACAAAGGCCATGAAAACATTGGATCAGACATTTTTTGAAAATCACGAACTCGCTCTACACTGCTAATATAATAAAAAGTCTGTCATGCAGGGGCTGCGTAAACTAGGCAGATTTTCCTCGTAAAGTTTAATAATAGATAAATTTACATACTGGTAACACGCAACCGTGAATATCAAGTCAGTAAATGCAAATAGTAATAAGAAATCTTTCACTTCCAGACAGGAAGCGTCTGAAATGTAAACAAACAGGTTTGCCAACCTCTCACCAGAAAGAAAAACAATTACGGAAATATATCAGAATATATCAAATTAATTTTATTGAAAACTATTTACTATGAATGGGGGGGGGGGGATATGATAATTTCTACGATTGTTTGAAATTGGCTAAACATTCATTAACTGATATCCAGCAGTCCACAAAGTCGTCTCTGTGGCCAAAGGCTAACTTAAATCTAGTCTACAAAAAATATAAAACACGTCAAGCCTTTGTAAGATATATGAATTATTTATGATTAGGATATTTATTTCTTTTTTAGTGCTTTGTCAATCAGTATTATTAATAATAAGTTATTATTAATAACAGTATTATTAATAAGTTAAAAAAAATCAAAAGAAACCAAAAAAAACAAAAACATGAAAACGGATATGTAAATAAGTTACCATCGAGTGAAGCTTGGCCCGCCGAAACTGTGGCATAATACTGCATAGAAACAAGAGAGCCAACCCAGGTAGTTTTAGCAACAAGAGTCCTATCACGCCATACTGGTAGATGAAGCCTCTGCAATATTTCTGCTTTGGCAGCTGATATTATAACATACCCTTCAGTTTCTTGTCCTTTGAGAAGTACCTGGCTATTCACTAATGCAACTAAAAATATGTACAAATAAATTATTGGGGAATGGTGGAAAATTCTAAATAGATTACAGAAAAAAAATTAGTGATACACTGTAAAATTATGATTATATATCTAAAATTGTTATGAAAACAGTTGTATGGGAACTCGGGCATAAAAAGTACGTCATGCAGGGGCTGCATAAACTAGAAAGATTTCCCTCGTGAGGCTTAACAATAGATAAATCTTCATACTGGTAACACAAAACCGCTGTGTATATCAAGTCAATAAATACAAATGGTGAAAAGAAATCTTTCAGTCAATTTTAACAAACTCCTGACGGGAAGCATCTGAAATGTAAACAAACAGGTCTGCCAATAACACACTAGAAAGAAAAACAAGTACTGAAATATATCAGAATTTTATTGAAAACTATTTAGCATTAATTTTATTGAAAACTATTTACTATATATAGTACTTTAATTTATAATGAATCAGAATAATTTTTATCCTAATCAATCAAATTTTAGTAGTTCAACAACTTAAGATGGGGGGGGGAGGTGTCACCGGATTATATTTGCATGTATCTCATATAATAAAGGTCTCTTGAAAACAATATTTGATATTTAAGCTTCTAATAACTTGATTTATTATATAACAGAGTATTGTTTATATGACATGAGTAAGAATGGGGGTATGCTCGAAGCTGAAAAATGTAAATATCTTGATTAATATTCAAGATAGAGAATAAATGCATATAACAATATTTAACAATATTGATAGTACATTTAATTTGCAATAAAATTGTTTCTACACAATTTTTCGATTCGACTTATAGTAATGGAAATATTTCCAATTGTTGAAAATCCCCCTTCTAACCCCCCCCCTCCCACTGGTCGATTTCAGCCATTAATGAACCTGATCTTTCTTTTTACATAAAACGATTAAATATCGAGTTTGTGTAACTATCAAATCAAAATTACGACTGCTAGAGTGTTAGCTCCTGGCTAGAATTGATGGGCATTTGAAATTTTTTTTCAAAAATCGTGTATGAACGACCTCAATAGCTGATTTCCTTTAAGGGAAATCTGCTAAAAATTAATTTTTCTAGAAGACTGACATAATATCCCTGTATATAAATTATTGTAAAAACTACCATTAAATATAGAATAAAAAATGAAATATTATATACTTAAAGCCAGCCATGTATTAATTAATATTAATCAGTAACAAGTCCATCACACAGGAGCCAGTACTTTTTAGGTCACACGAACACACATCTCCTGGGTAGGATCGATGGACATATGAAGAAATTTGTTGAAAATCATGTCATGAGTACGATCTCAATAGCTGATTTCCCTTAAGGAAAATCTACTAAAACATGTAGAGTGAGAAATAAATAAGTGGGAGATATTGAACTTCCGCCATTTTACCAAAGATTAGATATAGGTTACATTTTGTCAACACTAAAAGAACTTACTACTCCAATTGTTGTGTAAAATATCATCAGGCTGGCAAGCAGTTAAACCTTGGAGCTGCTGCTCATTTGCTTCTGTGGTAGGTTCATCGCTAAAGACAACAGCTTTTGTGTCTGCTTCAGCTATCAGCTGCTGAAGCATAGTAGCAGCATGGCCACACTGCAGCTTGCTCAGCGGAGAAGGAGTTGCTTGTTGCTAAAAACATACCACAAAACTATCATCAGCACAAATATTATACTCCTCCTATGGCTTTTTGAAATATGTACACTAGAACAGCTAATCATATAACACTTGCTTTTTTGGATACTTTTAATGTCTAATTAAATTTAAGGCATGGTTTCATGTCAAATCTGTTCTTCTAGAGTCAATAGTTATTGAATAAAATATTTGCAAATTTGATACATATACAAGATTCCATAAAAGAGAAAAATCACAAACATAAATAAAATAGAAAAATCACTAATCTAAGTTCTCAACCTTCAAGTTTTTGACAATACTTGAAAATTGGTTCATTACTATTTAACAAAATGTTTGGTATTTTAACAGAATTCCCTTAAGGGAAATCAGCTATTGAGGTTGTACGAGAGAAAAGCTCATGATGAGATTTTCGAAATTTTCTTCAAATGCCCATCAATCCTACCCAGGAGATGAAGAAAATGAGATTCATTCAAAATTATTTATTTATATATATATATATATATATATATATATATATATATATATATATATATAAAATTTGTCTGTTAACACTCTACAGGTTGCAATTTTGGTTTGATTGTTACCAAACTCGATATTTAATCGTTTTATGTAAAAAGAAAAATCAAGTTCGTTTTTGGCTGAAATTGGACAAGTACGAGTAGGAGGGGGGATTTAAAGGAGGGGATTTTCAAAAATTCAGAAATACCTTTGTTAATATACGTCGGATAGAAAAATTGTATAGAACCAATCTTATTGCAAATGTACTATAAATATTGTTATATACATTTATTCTCTTTCTTGAATATTAACCGAGATATTTGCAATTTGGAGTGTATAGCGTTCAGCAAACCCCCACTTCTACTAATGTTACAAATATAGGTACAATGCTTTTTAGGTTATTACAATTGACTGAAAGATTTCTCATTGTCAATTGCATTTATTCACTTAATATTCACGTTGTTGTTGAGTGTTACCAGTATTTAGATTTATCTATTCCAAAACATCACGAGGGAAATTTGCTTAGTTTACCTCTGCGTGACACCTTTTATTTTCGCATACATATAATTTTGAACGGACTTCATAGGCATCATTTCCTATGTAGGATTGATGGATATTTGAAGAAATGTTTCGAAAATCGCATCATGAGTACAGCCTCAATAGCTCATTTCCCTGAAGGGAAATACATGGAAGTATTTATCTAAATTTTGACCTTCTTTAATTTATAAGAGAATATTACCTGTAAATTATTTGTGTTGGTAGAGATATTTGGAGTCTGATTTTCAGAAGGATGAGCTTGCGGTTTTATAGCTGTAGTATTAGGCTCTCTGCGGAATCCCTTGAGGGCTTCAGTAGAGAGATTTTTCTTTAGTTGCTTAAAAAACAAAAAAAAAAGAATACAAATCAATTATATTTCAGAAGATTATATTTCATTGAAATTTTGCTTCACCATTCATTGCTTTGGTGAATACATCTTGATTTAATTAAAATCTATATTATGACAATACATAAATAATAATAAAATAAATCTGGAACTTCACTTTTGTGTATATTCATGTACTTTCAAATTCTTCCCTAAACATTTTATAGCAGTTTTTTTTAAAGAGGAAGGTTTGCATACATATAGATGCATTGCCATAATTTGTTTTTATCACATATTAGGACTGAAAAATACATTTTAAACACAATGTAATCTTTATATCTTTCAGATAAAATCTATATTAAGAAAGATATTGGCAATGATAAATCCTTCCCTCCTAGTTGAAAATTCAAATTCTTATATAGTCTATGTTGTAACTTGGGATAGTTGACTCACAAATATAAAAATTCATAGAAATCCTACAAGCCGTTTTTGAGTGACAGTAAAAAACAGGCGGAAGACAGGCATACAAGATTTTCAATTTTGATGGCATTGTTCTTAGCCCTTTGACTGCTCCAGACGAGATATCTCCTCAGAGGGAGACGAAGCCCACCAGCTCCAGACAAGATAACTCGACCCAGCCTGCCCGCTACCTCCTCGCGCAGGACGAGATATCTCGTCGGAAGGAGACGAATCCCACCAGCTCCAGACGAGATATCTCCTCAGAGGGAGACGAGCCACACCAGCTCCTGACGAGATATCTCCTCAGAGGGAGACGAACCCCACCAGCTCCAGACGAGATATCTCCTCAGAGGGAGACGAGCCACACCAGCTCCAGACGAGATATCTCCTCAGAGGGAGACGAACCCTACCAGCTCCAGACGAGATATCTCCTCAGAGGGAGACGAACCCCACCAGCTCCAGACGAGATAACTCGTCCCCGCCTGCCCGCTACCCCCTCGCGCAGGACGAGATATCTCGTCGGAGGGAGACGAGCCCCACCAGCTCCAGACGAGATAACTCGTCCCCGCCTGCCCGCTACCCCCTCGCGCAGGACGAGATATCTCGTCGGAGGGAGACGAGCCCCACCAGCTCCAGACGAGATAACTCGTCCCCGCCTGCCCGCAACCCCCTCGCGCAGGACGAGATATCTCGTCGGAGGGAGACGAGCCCCACCAGCTCCAGACGAGATAACTCGTCCCCGCCTGCCCGCTACCCCCTCGCGCAGGACGAGATATCTCGTCGGAGGGAGACGAGCCCCACCAGCTCCAGACGAGATATCTCCTCAGAGGGAGACGAGCCCCACCAGCTCCAGACGAGATAACTCGTCCCCGCCTGCCCGCTACCCCCTCGCGCAGGACGAGATATCTCGTCGGAGGGAGACGAGCCCCACCAGCTCCAGACGAGATAACTCGTCCCCGCCTGCCCGCTACCCCCTCGCGCAGGACGAGATATCTCGTCGGAGGGAGACGAGCCCCACCAGCTCCAGACGAGATAACTCGTCCCCGCCTGCCCGCTACCCCCTCGCGCAGGACGAGATATCTCGTCGGAGGGAGACGAGCCCCACCAGCTCCAGACGAGATACTCGTCCCCGCCTGCCCGCTACCTCCTCGCGCAGGACGAGATATCTCGTCGGAGGGAGACGACCCCCACCAGCTCCAGACGAGATAACTCGTCCCCGCCTGCCCGCTACCCCCTCGCGCAGGACGAGATATCTCGTCGGAGGGAGACGAGCCCCACCAGCTCCAGACGAGATAACTCGTCCCCGCCTGCCCGCCCCCCCCTCGCCCAGGACGTGTTATCACGTCGGACGGAGACGATCCCCCCCCGCTCCGGACGAGATAACTCGTCCCCCCTCGCGCAGGACGAGATATCACGTCGGAGGGAGACGACCCCCACCAGCTCCAGACGAGATAACTCGTCCCCGCCTGCCCGCTACCCCCTCGCGCAGGACGAGATATCTCGTCGGAGGGAGACGAACCCCACCAGCTCCAGACGAGATAACTCGTCCCCGCCTGCCCGCTACCCCCTCGCGCAGGACGAGATATCTCCTCAGAGGGAGACGAACCCCACCAGCTCCAGACGAGATAACTCGTCCCGCCTGCCCGCTACCCCCTCGCGCAGGACGAGATATCTCGTCGGAGGGAGACGAACCCCACCAGCTCCAGACGAGATAACTCGTCCCCGCCTGCCCGCTACCCCCTCGCGCAGGACGAGATATCTCGTCGGAGGGAGACGAACCCCACCAGCTCCAGACGAGATAACTCGTCCCCGCCTGCCCGCTACCCCCTCGCGCAGGACGAGATATCTCGTCGGAGGGAGACTTACCCCTCCAGCTCCAGACGAGATAACTCGTCCCCGCCTGCCCGCTACCCCCTCGCGCAGGACGAGATATCTCGTCGGAGGGAGACGAGCCCCACCAGCTCCAGACGAGATAACTCGTCCCCGCCTACCCGCCACCCCCTCGCGCAGGACGAGATATCTCGTCACCGTTTCCCCACTGTTTTACCACTCCCAGTTCCAGACGATATAACTCTTCCCGACTGTGGTACATCCTAGCGGATCCTTGGAGAGTTAATAAATATTTCTAGCGGCCGCTAGGCTGCAGGGGTGTCTCTATTGGGGAAATATTTGTTCCGATCCCGTAACTGTGGAATCTTTGGGTTTTCCAAGGAGGGAAACCCAACCCACCCCTTTTCTACCTGCTATTGTATATTGGTAAATAATTAAAATATATCTTCAAATTAAAAAAAAGGTAAATTATTAAAATATTACTTCAAATAAAAAAATTATATATAAGATAATAAAATCATTACAATTATTATTTCCTTCATAAATCACGTAATCTTTCATTACAATAGCATTTTAATTTATTGAAATAATGACATAGGTATTACAGAATCATACAAAGAAAATAAAACATTAAGAAATAGTCGGAAAAGGGAGTGAGGTATTGAAGGAGGCAGCTGCGGACCCCTTAGCTTGGGAGGGTGATAGCCAGCTGGCCCTCCCCAGCTACTGGTTGCTACTCTCCGCCCGCCACCTTAGCTGTTAAAGGGTTAGAATGGTCTGAAACATGAAAAAAATTTATCCCCGCCGAATGTAAATAGAAAATCAGACAAACCTTATATACAGATATGAAAATTAGAAAAACATATAACTGTTTACATTTTGTAAATGTTCTTAAGTAATTCATCCATAAACTCAGCCGTTTGCTCTCCTCTTCAATTAACTATTGGCCATTTAAGTCTAGATACTTTAATAATGGGTTGATGCGTGAGAACGTTGGATCTTTAATGTAAGGCTCATGTGACATTGGCATTCCCCATTAAAAGGTTTTTATTCAAAGCCATTCGGCACTTAATGGGCCATTTTCCAAGATCAATGAGTGAAAAGGTAACAGATCTGATTGGTCTGCATTGAAGATTAGTCATAATATCATTTCAAGTAGATCATTAAAATAATAAATATAGAGTGAAATAAAATTTTACCTTATTTTTTATAAATGTGTCATACAAAGCAGCGACAACATCCCTGTTACTAGTGGTCCATGCACCTTTGAGTCCATAAACAACAAGCCTGTGTGTGGGATTATTAGAACTTTCAAAGCGAGCTTGATTACCTTCACGGCCGTATGAAACTTTCCCAACACTCAAAAAGTAGCACTTCTCCACAGGCTGCCTTAAGCACAATTTCTATTGAAAAAAAAAAAAAAAAGATAATGGTTGTAATGACAAATAAAAAATAGTATGACCTATTCAGAGTAAAAAATCTCAAAGGAGACCTTATAAAAGTCATGCCGATTTCTCACATGCTGAAGTGTGTGTATATATACCTTAAGGTTAGGGGTATGTTCGAAGTTGAGGATTACAAAACTTAGTGCTCACAATAAGTAAAAATAAGACAGAGTATATGAAACTGTCTTGGTAAACTGGAGGCAGAGAACATGTTCATTTTGAGGGAGTACATGTTTCCTAGTTGTACATTATTGAAATATTTTGGAGGAATATTAACAGAGAGTATGGACGTAGAAGTTGGCATTTTTCGAATCCCCCTACCCTTGCCCCCACCCCTATCTTTAGTGTTGAATGGGCATGTTAAATATCGACAATGGTATAGAACAAATAAACAGCTACGATTCAAAATTGAAAAGTCTTAATTGATGGTGTCATCACACTACGTATTTGCATGTATCTCATCTAGTAAAGATGTATTCTTAATCTCGCGTGGTAGACCTAGAGTGGCAGGTTCAATTCCCGCCCTGGGCAGTAAAAATTTATTTAGTGACGGAATTCATTAAATAAACTCCTTGTGCCCATCCTGGCTAGAAAAGGGTTGTAACCTGTAGATAACTCGTCCCGATTAGCCATAGTAGCATAAAGTGGACGTAAATAATAATAATAAAAAAATAAAGATGTATTCTAAACAATATTTTGTATTTAAGCTTTGAATAAGGCATTTCATGACATATTTGTTTAGCGTTAAACTGTGATGTCTAAAAGTGGAGGTTTAAACTAGTGGGTTGAAAGCTGGAAACTTAGAAGTGCAAATATCTCAGTTAATATTCAAGATAGAGGGGGAAAATGTATAACAACATTTATAGAACATTAAATTTGCAATACGATTTTTCATTTATTTACGTCTACTTTATGCTACTATGGCTAATTGGGACGGGTTATCTACAGGTTACCACCATTTTCTAGCCAGGGTGGAACTAAGGAATTTATTAATGAGTCTGTCACTAAATAAATTTCTATTGCCCAGGGCAGGAATCAAACACGCCACTCTAGTTTTACCACGCGAGATCAAGACCAACGCCTTGCCTCACACGGCCAACTTGAGCCCCCCCCCCTACGATTTGTTCTATGCAATTTTTTGATCTGACTTTCAGTAATGGAGATATTGTGATTTATTTTAAAAATTCCCTCCTCTAAACCCCACCTCCTTTCACTGTTCTGATTATTGCCACTTACGAACTAAAATGTTTAAATATCATTTAGTGATGATCAAACAAAAATTGGAATTACTAGAGGGTTAACAGATATATATATATATATATATATATATATATATATATATATATATAGAGAGAGAGAGAGAGAGAGAGAGAGAGAGAGAGAGATTATAGTATATTTCACTAAGAGGAAGTAGGAAAAGAGGTAGGCAGGCAAACAGAGGTTTGAAGACTGCAGGTGGTCTTGAAGAGTTTGGGAATCCATAGTTGGAAGAGCTTGGCTGGGAAATAAGATGAATGATCAAAAATAGTAGTGCTAAAGGCCCAGGTCCTTCAAGGACTGTAGATCACCTTAAGTAATATAAATGGTTATAATAAACATACTTCCTTAGGCTGGTCATTGTTCTGAATAGCCGATCTTAACCATATTTCAGCAGCGTGTAATTCACATGTCATATATACTACACTCCATTCAGCTCGCGGTCTATGCTTTAAACCATCATTTATTGGTTGAAGGCTGAGTGAGTGTTCTGCAAATAGAAAAATTAATTCTTTAAATAAACTTGGAATAGTTCCTTTCTAGACTGCATTTTTACCAAATATATATGATCTTCCTTATTAAATCCTATTTGTTTGGAAGATCTTTATATTAGAGGAAATTCTTGCATCTCAGGGCAATTTTTTTCTCCCGTGTTATAGTTTATAAAATAAATGAGATATTTGATACTTTGAATAGCGCCTTGAAACATTATTCTAGCACAATGTTATCTTCTAAAAATAATTTTTAAAAATGCATTATTATTTTTTACTAATTACAGAAAGAATAAATTATTTATTTGGTTTATGCCCCTCAAAGGCGATTGGCAAGATCTCCGTTTAGGGGTGGTTAGCATAATATATTTATTCCTTCATGTAAACCTTGATGTTGTACTTTATTTATATAGTATGGAAAATATTCCTTAAATATCTGAGGCTTTCTCATATCCATACTTTGCTAATTTGAATATAATAAAAGTTATCCCTTTTAAATCTTTGTAAGTATGCTGTAGACCTATTGTATTTTTATTCTATATGTATTTAAAAATTTTTATATGTTTTAGATATGTTAGAATTTGTGGAATATATTGGCTGCTGTCAGTTAGTAGTTCTGTCATATCGTGGGGTATGTGAAGGTTTTCTCGTTGGATGCAGTCTGTCAGTATGTGTGTTATCGTTAGGTGATTGTAGCAGAATTTGCATATAGGGTTGTCTGTCCTTGGCATTAAATGTCTATGTGTAGCTGATCCTGAGTCTGGCAAGAACAACTTCCTCCCGTCTAGTACTCCTATGGCTCGATAAAATACAGAAAGAATAAAATACTGCACTATTTGAAGTACCATAACTCATTTCGTACACAGTGTTTAGAAAGTTTCACCTTCCTAATAGAGATATAAACCTATAACATGATTTGTAGCTATTATATCAGACTCATTCCATGTCCGTGCTCAGTTAATGATTCTCAAGCCTTCTTACTAAATCCTTCAGAACAGCCCAAATTTAGAACTCTGTTTTTTTCCAAAATAGCACTGAACCAATTCTAACCTAAGCCATTGAGACAGCATTCAGTGGATTTATCCTAATGCTCTCATGATCATCTCGGTCAGATTAAAGAAGTGGGAGGCCTAAACAGTCAACTATTCCTTTAGTTAGCACCAAGTGGTCCAATAATAAAATCTTTATGACAAGATTTCTCCTCTTCTAAAGAAAAAGTCCGTCACACAGGGGCTTAAACAAGAAAGTACTTATGACTCGCTTAGTTCTTGAGTTCTGAGAAAATACATTGAACAACAATTGTAGAGCATCAATAGTTAAACCAGATTGATTCTATAACAATTTGCAATCCGACTCATAATAACAGAGATATTTTGATTGAAACGCTTATATTACGAGTTTGATAACGATAAAACGAAAATTGCGACCGATAGAGTGGTAACAGACAATAATATATATATATATATATATATATATATATATATATATATATATAATTGCGCTGATGTTTTCGACCAGGTTGTATTTATATGTGGTGTGTTGTTCTTTTCGGAGTTTTGGTCAATGTTGGTGAAATGAATCTTAGTTTATGCCGATATTTCGAGAATCTTTATTTTCTCTACCTCAGGGCTGTAAAAATTACATGTATTACATTATAATATTGCACATTGTTGTTATACATTGTTATAAAAGGGTGTTTTTTCCTTATTATTACTTACCAAGACTAAATATATTTATAGACTATTATACATTCTTATTGCACTATGACTAGGGTTATAGTAACGTTCCTTGTTTTGTTTACATAGCAGGGTCACAGCCTTTTGTATGTTTTATGACGGACTTTTATATATTTATAGTATGGTGTATTTGTTTGTTAAACTATATTATAATTGTTGTACTGTGGTTCTTATATTATTTTACAATGGTTATTGCTATGCACTATTTTAATTATTGCTATGTTTTGTTAAATCTATGTTATTGCCACTTACAACTATGTTATTGCAACTTATATTATTTTACAGTAATTATTGCTATGCATTATTACAATCATTGTCATGTTATTTTAAATTATAATTATTGTTGGGTTATGTTAAAGTTATTCCTATGTTGTATTTATGTTGCTATTTTTATTCTTATATTTATTATGTTGTAACAACCATTCCTGTGTGTTATTAAAATCATTGGTATGCCTATATTAAAGCTATTCTTATGTTGCATTATTATTATTATTATTCTATTATGTATCTACAGTATTATTATTCTATTATGTATCTACAGTATTATTATTCTATTATGTTTCTACAGTATTATTATTCTATTATGTTACAGTTATTAATGCTGTTTGTAGTTATATTTTTATTAGAGCCACCTTCTTGATGTATTACATCTATTAAGTTATAATATGTTACAGCTGTTATAGTGTTATATATTATGTATGTATATATATATACATGTATATATATGTATGTATATATATATATATATATATATACACACACACACACACACACACATTTATAATAATAATGATATGGGTATTATATATAATGTGGTGTTATGGGGTGCTCGAGTGTTATGTATGTGAATATATGTGTGGATATGAATATTGTATAGTGTTGAGGTGTGTTTATGGTATTATGTTGCAGTATATGGTGCTGAGTTTGTCGATGTCTGTCTTTTTGTTGCATGTGTTTTTGTGTTGGGCTATGTATAGCATTTCCTTAAACATTCTTTTGGATTTGTTGGGTTCTATGTCTAGTATTTGTGTTTCGTTGTAGTTGAAGTGGTGGTCATTGTTGATGCTGTGTTGGGCCAATGCACTGTTTAGTTTGTTATTTTTTATATCAGATTTGTGGCCTGTTATTCTGTTGGTGATGTATTGGCTGGTTTCTCCAATGTATAATGTGTTGCAGTTTTTGCATGGTATCTTGTAAATGACATTGCTCTTTTTGTTTGGGGGTATTTTTGCTTTGAGTTTTGAGTATATTATTTTGTGTACTGTTTTTTTGTTTTTGAAGCTGATTTTTATGTTGTGGTTGGTCATTACATTAGCTAATTTTTCAGATAGGCCTTTAACATATGTGATAGAGTGGAATTTGTGTTGGTTGATGTTATTGGTGTTTTGTGTGATGCTGTGTGTTTGGTTGTCTGTTTTGTTTGTGTTGTGTATGATGCGGTTGATAAGTTTGTTTGGGTAATTGTTGTGTCTAAGTATGTATTTTACTAATTTTATGTTTCCTTTGTGGTACGTTGGGTCGCTCAGTTTGAGTGCTCTGTGTATGAGTGCTTGTGCTGTGTTGATTTTTTGTTTTATTGGGTGGTGTGAGTTGTAGTCTATATGTCTGTCTGTTTTGTGTGGTTTGGTCCACCAATTGACTGCTATGGTGCCATTGGGTTTCCTTAGAGTGATGGTGTCTAAAAATGGTAGTGTTTTGTTGTTTTCTAGTTCTATGGTAAATTGAAGTTTGTGGTGGTATGCGTTGAAGTGAGTGAGGATATTAGTAGTTTCTGTGGAGAGTATGGTTAGGTATAGGTCATCTATGTATCGGTAGATGAATGGAATGTCATATGGTAGTTGTGTGAGTGTTTTGTTTATGAGGTCCGTCATAATTATGTCTGCTGTAATAGTGGCTACGGGTGATCCCATGGGGAGTCCATCTATGATTTTGTAGTACTTTTCTTCATACTGGAGGTATCCGCAATCTAGGCATAGATTTAGTAGGTTTATGAAGTCTGTGGTTGATATATTTGTATTGTCTTTTTGGTTGTCCCATTTGTCGACTAGTAATTGTTTGACAATGTTGATAGGGACATTAGTGAATAGTGATTTCACATCTAGAGATATGAGTATATAGTTGTCTGGTATGTTTTTGGTTTTTATTTCATTGTAAAATTGGAAGGAGTCTTTGATGGTGTAAGGGTCGTCTATTAGTGGTTTGATTAAGTCTGTGAGGTATTTGGATGTGTGGTATGTGGGGCTGTTGTTGAAGCTGACTACTGGTCTGAGGGGGTTGTTAGCTTTGTGGGTTTTGACTGTGCCATAAATTCTGGGGGGTGTGCTGTTGTATTTTGTTAGTTTGTTTTTTGTGATTGTGTCTATTTTCTTATCTTTATGTAATTTGAGTATTAATTTGTTATTTTTTTCTTGTAATGTAGAGGTGGGGTCTCTTTTGACTTGTTTGTATGTGTTTTTGTCTGTAAGTAATTCTAATATTTTGGTGTTGTATTCGTGTTTGTCCATGACAACCGTGTGATTGCTTTTGTCTGAGTATTTGAGTATAAGCAAGTGTTTGTTGTTGTGTAGGAATTGTTTTGTTTAATTGATGTGGGTGTTTAGGGGGTCTTGTTTTTTTGTGTTTTTGAGTTTATTGTTGTGGTTTGTTATGATGTTAGTGCATTTTGCTATGATTGTGTTTTTTGTGTGGTTATCATTGATGTCGTGTGAAATATAGTCAATGTCAGATAGTATGTCCATTAGTGGTTATAATGTAGTACATGTAATTTTTACAGCCCTGAGGAAGAGAAAATAAAGATTCTCGAAATATCGGCATAAACTAAGATTCATTTCACCAACATTGACCAAAACTCCGAAAAGAACAACACACCACATATATATATATATATATATATATATATATATATATATATATAATTTTAAACAGACCTCATTTTCATCATCTCGTAGGTAGGATCAATGGACATTTGAAGAAATTTTTCGAAAATCGTGTCATTAGAATAACCTCAATAGCTGATTCCCTTTATCATGCAGGGATGACACACCGGAGGTGAACTTTTCTCACCCTATATTTTCTATTTCTAAGTAAAAATCTGATGAGTAGAAGTGAGATTTGCTGAAGGCTGTAAACAAGATAGTACGAATAACTCACTTAATATTTGATTTACGAAAAAATGCATAGACCAACAATTGTAGAGCATCAGTAGTTTGACAGATTGGTTCTATAACATTTTTTGATCAGATTCACAATAACAGAGGTATTTTATATTTTCAATTGCCCCCTCTAAACCCTCTCCCCTCCCCTATTCCTGGTCCGATTTCAGCCATTAACAACAATGAACTTTAGTGTTGCATGAAACTGTTTTATTGAGAGGAGTATAGATAAAATAAATATTTTCGAGTTAAGAACGTAAAATCTCAATCAACATCATCACACAATGTATTTGCATGCATCTCACACAGCAAAAGTTCAATTAAAACAATATTTGGTATTTAAGCTTTGAATAAAGTGATTCATAATAGAATAGGTTATTGTTAATATGACATGAATAAGAGTAGGGATTTACTGAAGGCTGAAAACCAAAAAATGCAAATATCTCGGATAATATTGACGACAGAGAAAAAATATGTACAGTAGGACCCCCATTATCCGTGGCTCTATTAACCGGGATTCCAGTTAACCGGGGTTCAGAGTAGCTTTTTATTTTATTTATTTTTTTTTTTTTTGTTATAAAGTGTTTTTTAATTCTTACACCATTTATTTTATTTGTGTAATTTATATTTAAAATAAATGAATACGTAAGAATATTTCTAATGATTACAATAATTTTTAACTATGTATTGTTCTTAAATAATAAAAAATAAAAAGAATGGAAAAACACGGCAACTTGGTACAATTTAATGAATGAGATGTTTCGGCATTTCGGGTGACTAGTGGTTTGATTCATATTCTAGGAACGGTAATGTTTTCAAGTCTTTCTATGAAACCCATACTGCCCCTTCTGCTGTTTGCCTACAAAACAAAATTCTTTGTCAGTTGTGCTTTAGTCTCCCTTTAAATTCAATCTAAAATGTCGCAAAAAAGAAAACGTGTTGTGTTAACACTCGAACAGAAGTTTAGCCATTATAAACCGTGTAGAAAAAGGTGAAAGTGTTAAAAAATTATCCACCGAATTCGGAATCGGCGAACAAAACCCGTTCGTGATATTTTGAAGAAGAAAAAGACATTTCCGGCTTCGTATCGTCGTCAGCCCAAACAACGTTTCCTCGGAAAACTATGAAGACTTCTACATTAAAAGACGTAGATGAAGCCGTCTATCAATGGTTCATTCAAAGACGTGCCGAGGGAGTTCCCATTTCCTGGGCCAATGGTGAGTGAGAAAGCTTTATGGTTTCATGAAAATTTAAAAATTGAGGAGCCATTTCTCCGCTTCTCAAGGATGGCTCCACAAATTCAAAAAAAGACACGGTATCAGGCAGTTGGCAATTCAAGGGGAGAGTCTTAGCGGTGATAATGTTGCTGCCACGTTATTTATTGAAAATTTTTAACTGTTTGGTCAAAAAATTTGATTTTAACTCCTGATCAAAATTTTATAATGCGGATGAATCGGGTTTGTTTTGGAAAATGCTTCCTTCAAAAACCTTAGCAGCTCATTCCGAAAAAATATGCACCTGGTCACAAAATCCAGCAAAGAACGGCTTACAATTATGACATGTTGTAATGCATCAGGAGATCATAAATTAAAATTAACTGTTATAGGGAAAGCGAAAAAAACCTCGATCATTCAGAGGGACTGAATAATGAAGTCTTCCGTGTCCGTGTGACTATTATAACCATCCTAAAGCTTGGATGAATCAGACGATCTTTTCATCATGGTTTAAAGACAAATTCGTACCTTCCGTAAGTCACCACTTAAAACAGAAAGGTCTACCAATTAGAGCTGTTTTATTACTCGACAATGCTCCTTCTCATCCAGCTGAGTCTACTTTGACAACCGAAGATGGACAAATTTTTGTTCATTATCTTCCACCAAATGTCACATCTCTGATCCAGCCAATGGATCAAGGAGTAATATATCCAGTTTAAAGAGAAGGTATAAAAAAAATATTCCTGAGATTTCTGCTTGAGGGAGAATAATAGTACTGACTCATTAAAAGAAATCGTAAAAAAGTGGAACATAAAGACGCCATCTTTTCAGTTTGTGAAGCTTGGGCAAACTTATCCCCAACAACATTGAAACTTTCATGGGGCTAAAATATTGGAACAAGAAGATTTTGTTCAGGAATCCTCAGAAGAAGTTGAAAACAGAATCATTTCTCGAAATCGCCAAAGCTCTCCCAGATTTCATCCATGTTGATAGAGATGACATGAAAAAATGGCTGGAAAGTGAAATAGACGAAGAGGGATTCGAACAGCTGACTGATAACGAAATAGCAGATCTTCACAGAAAAGACGAGCCATCGACTTCGTTGCAGTCTGATTATGGAAATATGAGCGATGAGGACGAAGATTCGCTTATTTTTTCGGAAATAAAGAAAATTAAACACAACCAAGCATTGGAGGCAACCGAACTTCTATTAAACTATTTTGAACAAGAGAACGCCGATTATAGCAGAATTATCTTGCTTCGAACAATGAGAAGTGATATTAGAAAAGAGATGCTTAATAAAAAACAAACTAAGATCACTGATTTTTTTCTCTAAATGAAAATTCAATATATAGTAAAACCTACATATGTATATTTATACTCACATGTATTTTTAATGTACAGAAAACGTTTGATCGTTAATAAATCTGGCATTCTACAGAGTTTTGTTTTTTAATTAACGTTCTTACCTATCACATTAAAGCAATAAAATATTGTAATTCGATTATCCGGGGTTTTCTATTATCCGTGAACACCCATGCCCATCATTACCCCGGTTAACAGGGGTTCTACTGTATAATGACATTTATAGGATGGATGTTGGTTCTATGCAATTTAGCAATCCAACATATTGTAACAGAGATATTTTGAATTTTCAATGTTACGATTCATACCAACAAAAACTCCCTGCAAGGATTACAATCACTATAGTGTAGCTAATATAAAAGAACAATATTTAAAAATTACCAGAACTGAATGAAATTGATTCTCCAGTTAGTTCAAAGCCTCTCTGCATTGCAAAGGACATCCAATAGTGAACTTGGAAAGTGTGCAAAGAAAGCAGAAGGTGAACTTTCTTATAATGCCTCGAAAGGGGAAGTTTCCTTGGTCTCAAATTTTGAAAAACTGATCCTCTTCTAGTAGGCCTAGTCACTCCAGAGAGAATCAATTTTAAATTTTCAAACCATCTGGAAACAAAATAAAACAAAACAACCACATTATAGCTAAATAAAGTACATTTTTTTTTGTTTTTGATAAAGTATACAAAATGGAACAGATGACAAGTACTACACTTATATAATTATTGTTAACTGAGAAAGAAGAGCTGGGTGCAGCCATGAACGTTAGTCCGTAGGTTTAAATGCTGATGGTGTACTTTGAGTATTGGGTTCGATTCCCCTGAGGGCAAATGCATCTATAGATGATGTGCATTTCCCAAATTAAGTCTTTATAATTTACTGACTACGCCCGAGTCAGCATACAGTAAGTATTAGATTTACTACTACTAAACAATCCCAGAAAAAAAATGAAATTTTTGCTCCTGTGTGTAAAGTAAGTGTGTTGTGTAAAATTTTAGTTTTCAGATTTCAACATAATTAACAGCTTTGACAGCCCTAATTACACTAATTTCAGTGTAATGACTGTATGTAACTTGCATAGTTCAAAAGTGACTAGCCGAAGAACGTTAAAATTTTGTACTTAATACTGTAGTAACATCTAGTTAGCACCCCTACTTTTGACTAGGGAGAAGAGGAGTGAGGGGGGGGGAGCCAGAAGAGGCTGAAAATTTCTCTGGACCTATTAGTGGTACAGAAGATTTGTATAAAATCTGTTTTGTTTATCGTAAAACTAAGTCTACAAATTTTGTTTCTTGACATTTTTTAATGTCACATTTGAACAAAGATATCCTTACACCACATTCAAATTTAATAATTTTAAATGAAGCGCAACAAAACATTTTGTCATTTGGTATCCACAAAAATTAAAAAAAAAAAATCTAATCAGTCATTCAAAATATTTCATTACTCAAAAAGCTTCATTTAGGAAATTTGGATTTTACAGACGACTTATATTGTTTTGTCATAAACTTTTATGGAAATAATAAGAACAAAGGCAAACTGATGTTATTCTATATTATAGTAAATGGTCTATCTATAGTATATGGTAACTTTCCTGTTTCAAGTATATGTGATAGTATTTCATTCACTAACATCAAGAAGGTTTGGGTAAAAACAGTCTTAAAAGCTAGATATTCCCTTAACAATTATTACAACTTATATTAGTTTAAAATCAACAAAGACTCATTAAACTTAAATTGTTTACTGTGGCCTTTCAACTCTTGACTATAACTTACAAGGGGAGCGCACAGCCTTATCCCCAATGATTTGAACAAAAATTTTTTAATGTGTAGAACTTAATTTAAAACAAATTCTGTTAAAGAGAGCATTGTCATATGCTGTTAAACGCATTGTCATACGCTCATCTAAAAAAAATGTTAAAGATTTGTCAGAAAGTCTTGAGGTGTTGCAAAGACATATATTTCAAAGAGATCTGGTGGCTCAGTTGATAAAATCTTTCTGAAAGCCACTATTTTTTATTTATTTATGTTTTTTTTTGTAATTTTATGTTTCTAGGGCCTTTATTTAATTACTCGCATTTAATTTTTAACATGTTCCATATATTTTAAGAAAATTTGAATACTTTCTGTAAAAATATAATATAGGGAAATATTTAATATTATACAAAAAATATAATACTGTCAATTGAACATAAATAAATTTATCATGAAATATTAATTAGTGGAATCTGTAGTGCCCTTGCAAGAAGCTGGATGATATTGATCATAAAAGCAATTAAAATATAAATTTATGGCACAACTTGCACATATAATAAATGCAGCTTTTTATCCACAGTCAGGGCATTTTCAAAACGTATAATATTGGCGATGACAATTGGTCATGATGAATAGAATGAATTTTAATACAATCCTCTCTATATGATATTTTGTAATTCTGTTCAATCAAATACAAGAAGTTTTAGATACGCTTGATAGCATTTTTATAGAAATACTAGCTCAGATACCCGGCTTCGCCCGGGAATTCATTTGAGGCTGAATGGTGATGGTATTTTTTAGCAGGCTTTACATTGCACAATATTTTGACATTTACCCGTCCCAGTGTTTAAGATTGATACCCGTCGTTGCCGGTGATTTGCTAATAATAGAATTATTTGTTCGATAATTCTTCACAGTCTTCGATATTTTTATATTTCCCGTCTCATACATGTAAATATGGTGAATTTTTATTTCAGGCCTCCCTTATAACCCCCCTCCCGTTCGAACCTAAAAATTTTAATATAACTTATAATCATGGAAGAATTAATGCTAATTGACATACCGAGTTTTGTTAAGTTCGGTTCAGCCGTTAGTGCCCGCTAAAGTTTTAACGTATAACTCATTTATACTTAGGTATACGGCAAAAGTGCATATAACAAACGTTACTCTAAATAAAAAAATAAACAACTTTTGTTATGCGCATATTTTCTGAAAAAGCAATAGGAAACGAAATATCGCTATTTTTAATTTCAGGCCTCCCTTATAACCCCCACTCCTGCCCGTCCCTAGAAATGTTAGTATGGCTTATTATAAGGAAATCGTTGGTATTAATTCACATAGCGAGTTTGATTTAGTTCGGTTGAGTCTTTTGTGCCAAATAAAATTGTGGACTCCCGCAATAGTTTTTAGCGTATAACTCATTTATACTTCCGTATACGGCAAAAGTGCATATAATAAAAGTTACTCTAAATTACAAAATAAACAACTTTTGATATGTTTATATTTGCGGAAAAACCAATAGGAAACGAAATATCGCTATTTTTAATTTCAGGCTTCCCTTATAACCCCTACTCCTGCCCGTCCATAGAAATGGTGGTATGGCTTATTATAATGAAAGCCTCACTGCTAATACACATACCGAGTTTTATTTAGTTCGGTTGAGTCTTTTTTGGCAAATAATATTGTTGACTCCCGCTATAATTTTTAGCGTATAACGCATTTAAACTTCGCTATACGACAAAAGTGTATATAACAAAAGTTACTCTAAATAACAAAATAAACAACTTTTGTTATGTGCATATTTGCCGAAAAACCAATAGAAAACGAAATATCGCTATTTTTAATTTCAGGCTTCCCTTATAACCCCCACTCCTGTTCGTCTCAGAGAAAATTAATATAGCCTAAAGTCTAAGTTGGGTTAGTAGTAATATACATACCAAATTTCATAAAGTTCGGTTCAGCCGTTTATGCGTGAAAAGGTAACAAACAAACAAACAAACAAACAAACATACACAAAAGAAACAAAATGCAGATAAGGTGTCTATGACATGTGAAAAGAAAAGTTATCGTGAAATTTCGCGAAAAAAATCAATGTACAGACAGAGGTTACAATTTTATATATATATAGATACATCAGTGATCCAAGGCCAAGCATAATGTAAATATAGCTCTAACACATAAAACTGTTAAAGAACATTTTTATGTCTAGAGCTAGAAAATTTTAAATATTTTTTATTTAATGTTTAAAAATATTATCAAAAAATCAGCATTATTATTGGTAATTGTTATATACTTATGTATTCAATTGATAGTAATATATTCTTCGTATAATAAATATTTCCTTACACTATATTTTTGACAGAAATCATTCGAATTTTCTTTAAATTTCTGAAACATGCTAACAATTATAAAAACTTTTTATTTATTTATTAATATTAAATAAACACCCTAGAAACAAAAAATTACAAAAAAATAGATTCATTAACGAGCATCTTCAAAGTCTACGGTGTATAAAATAGTAATAATAATACATTTTAACAAAATGGATAAAGTTTTTAACAACTTTATAAAAAGCATAAAATTGATTAAACCAATAATTCTAGTTCAAGTATATTTTTTTTTATTCCTTCATTAAAAAAAGTAATTATTTTTTTAAACAAAAAGAAAAATGGAAAAGTTAAAGAGCAGCTGTATAGAGTTTCTAAATTTGAATACGAATCAGAGTTAAAAATAATTAATTCTGTCTAAAGTTATACACCAAATAAATTGACCGTTTCAGTGACTTAAAATTACATTAAACTACCTATTGCATTTAAATAGTAGCTAAATAAATATTAAGAAAATTGACTGAGTATACTAGCCTTAGGGTGCTTCCATAAAGTAAGGCGACAGGACAATTGAAATCATTTCCTCCACTCGAAGCTACTGGTTTTGTTTCCAAAGCTAATCGAACATTCAGATGTTTAGATCTAAATGCTCGAAAGGAATCGTGCTCCTGTAAAAATAGTAAGGCGTATTATTAAATATATAAATAAGAGAGTCAGTTTACAGAGAGGCTGGCATTGATATACGGGTGTATGCTATTCACATTATTTCCTGAAAAACTAATTATACTGCTATGAATTTTTATTTGGGTGAATGAGAGATATCTCTGAGTAAGCCAATCTCTGCCTGAACAGCCTCAGGATTGATACCAACCTCCATAGATATGTAATTTTTATTCTAATCATTGAGCTTTTTTCATATATTGTAGCTTTCAGTCATTTTTCCACCCTTAGGGAATTAAATAAGAAGGAACTGAGATAAACAGTAAATCCGTTCATTTAATCAGATTTGCAGATGAAAACTGGTAGGAAATTCCAAAGTAGAAATCAACAAGATGCTCCAAGTCCTAATGGAAACCCAAGATCAGTTTAAAATCAAGATAAATGCACATAAACACAAAAGTTTTTGTTGTAGAAAAGAAACAAAGCAAGGGAAATATTAAAATTGGAAACATTATAATTGAAAAAGTGAAGCTTTGTTTTAGGAAGTATTGATGACAATGAGAGCTGAAGTTGATGGAAGCATAGCATTTCTAAGCAGGTCTTCCAAAGCAAAAGTAGTATGTTAACTAACGAGCATTTAAGTAAGGATACCAACAATTTTTTTGCTGAGTCATGTTTGAAGGGTACTGCTTAGGGGAGCGCCACAAAAGAATATATAATAGTTTGGAAGAATGGAAATGTGGACTTAGTGAATAATCACAAAAACAAATTGGATTCAAAAGAAAATTCAATATGAATGATTTAAGTACATGAAAATACAAATCTGCTTTCGAAAACAGGAGATACAACTACTTGGCATATCTTAATCCTTTATAGGGCACATTTCGCTGGCTACCAGAAAAATTAAATTTCTCTAAAAATGGTGTCAGGGAGTCTATAAATGACTATTAATAATAACAGATTAGAAAAAAAAAATAAGAGAATAAGTTATTGGAGTGGCCACTATAGCAGTTCTTGGCCATTGAGGGGGTCGGCCTGCCCGGGGATTACCGGCTGACGCACGGCAGAATTCTACCTGTCTCCTCCTCCAGCAGGGAAAGGGTGAGGCTCATTCTCTGCTCCTGTCCTTTGTCTCTCCAAATGAATAGTTTCAGCAAATATTTTTGCATAAAATGTTCAATTACCTGCTCTTCTCGGTTTCAGCCAAGACATGCAAAATTCCTTATCACTCTAATAACATATTTGAGAAAACTAAATTGGTATAAAATATAATTTAGTTATAATGTCGAATTTGGTTGTTTAACTTGTTAACATTGTAAAAAAAATACAACAAGGAAATGAAAAATAAATACCCCTTATTTTCTATACAGTAAAAATGGAAAGGCAGAGCCGTATTTTTTTAATTACTTGGCATATAACACTCATGCGACAAAACTTTATTAATTTATATTAACTGAAACGTGATCAAGAATATCTATAATTATTACATTCCTTTTTCGTGGAGCAAAAGCAGAAGAATGTAGGTGACAACAGGTCATGCACTGTGAGCGTCCAAATCAGTACTAGCTGAGCAGGTAGCTGGAATGGGCAAGGGAAGGGAGATCTCGGCTCCAGAGGGGCCAACATTCAGGAATAATTCCTCATTTCCTCCTGACATCTAGTGGACACCCTTGCAACTATTAGCAATACTCTCAGTCCGAGCTTGAAAGAAAACCGCTATATCATATAAAGGGTTAATGGGCAGTGATTCCCACCACAAATGTATTTGAAGGTAAGATTATTGAACATAGGAAAAGAGGGAGGCCTGGGAAGTAATTTTTAGAAGTTATCAAACATCTCATAGATTTTGGAGTATGGTACAGAGCAAATAAACATTTTTGAGTTAAGGACATAAAATATGAATTGATTATCACACAATGCTCATCTCTCTTAGTAAAGGTCGATTGAAACAATATTTGGTTTTTCAGCTTAGAAAAAGGCATTTCATGATATACTGCCTTATCATTAACATGCAGTGACTAAAAGCGGGTGTTTACTGAAGGCTGACAAATGAAAATTGTAAATAACTTGGTTAATATTTGAGATATCAAAAAAGTGTATAGAACATTTGCATACAATTAAATTAGCAACAATATTATTTTATAAAAAGTTTCAATCTGATTATAATAAATATTTTCAATTTTTTAAATTCTTTCCATCTGAACCCAATAGAGTTTGATAAAGGTCAAGAAAAACTGTGACCACTCAAGTGTTAATAGACAAATATATATACATAGTTTTTTTTTTCATTTTTGTCAACTTATAGGTAAGATCGATAAACATCTCAGGAAATGTTTTGAAAATCGTTGCATGAGTACAACCCCAATAGCTGATTTCCCTTAAGGGAAATCCCCTAACTTCAGGTGTTTATACTACAACCATTTTTCGTTTTAATTGAAGTTTATGAACTGAAAAGAAGATATAAAGAAAAATGCACCTTCGGTAAAGAAAGAGCTGAGAAAAAACAAAGGGTTTTTCAACCATGCACCATTTTTTGAATCTGCTTCATTTCTTGAGCCAAAATCACTACTAACCCCCTCTTCTCCCCAAAAAAATGTTTCATGAGAAGGGAGATAGAAATAATGATTAAATCTCTGTCAGACCAAAGTAAAAATACTTTCTACTCATACATAAATATAAAAATGAATTAACTTTTTTTTATTTAATGTTTACCTATCTCAATTAAAAAATATGAAATAGTCAGAGGTAATAGCCAAGAAACAATAATGTTTTAATAACTATAGCATACCTGATTACTAGAATAGTCGGGTAATTTATCAGGTGCACAAGACATAACAGAATGGTGATCATTAGGTTCTCCAAGGCAATCCCAGCCCAGCTTTATGCTCAATCTAAGATTTGGCAGGTGTAGAAGCCGGCAATCATCATACTTTGAAGCTGTTCTCACGTAAATATCAAGATTCCCTTTGAAGACAACTTTGGCTTAAAATAAAAACATACAAACGTATAATCAGATTGTAGATGTTTATTATTTCATGGAAATATGTTGTTTGTTTGTTATTATTTACGTCCACATTATGCTACTATGGCTAATCGGGACGGGTTATCTACAGGTTACCATCCTTTTCTAGCCAGAGTGGGCCTAAGGAGTTTATTTAATGAGTCCGTCAGTAAATAAATTTCTACTGCCCAGGGTGGGAGTCGAACCCACCACTCTAGGTCTACCACGCGAGATTAGGACCAACGCCTTAACTCGCACGACCAACCTGATCCCCCATGGAAATATGTATGCTGTACAAATTATACAAAGTGAATGTTTAATTAAATCCCTAATAAGAAATTTGTTAATGTGCTCGTATAAAAAAAAAAAACATTTAACTACTTAATTTTTAAGTTGCCTTATTTTTATTTTTTTTGTGCGAGAGTTTAACAATCAGAGCTTAGCGTATTAGCAACATTAATAAATTCCTTGTGAAATTTCCTAATTCTGTAAAAAAAACTGTTAGTTACTACAATACTTCAGTTAGTGTGAGGAGCTTTCTTCATAAGTCATTACTAAAGGGTCTAAATTAGAGATAGAGTAAATTATCAGCTATGCCAATGCAATATTTTTATTAGAGTTTTAACTTTCTACATGGAAACTAATATAAAACTATTGTTGTGGAATAGTATACATTTATTCTATCATTCTCCAACCACAGCACCCCCCCCCTCCTCCTAGAATTTAACCTCAATTTCGTCTTCTACAGCTATATTTATTGTTTCTAAAGATATTAATGTTTACAACAAGAGATTTAAATAAAGCCTATACAGAAATAACACTTTATTTGTACACCAATGGCAGGTTACCACACAAAAACTAGACAGGCTTTGTATTGCTTAGTAAACAACAGTTTCATACTCTAGAAGGCCAGGTAAGGGTGGCCTTTGACCTATTAAATGGACAACTTCTTTTTTTTATTTTATTTTTATTTTTTTTCAATCAGGCCTTCATGCTCTAATTAAGTCTTATAATCAAAAGTCTCTCACGCAGGGGCTGCATAAACTAAGCAGATTTCCCACGTGAAGTTATACAATAGATAAATCTACATACTGGTAACACTTAACACCACCGTGAATATTAAGTGAATAAATACATACAGTAATGAGAGTTCTTTCAGTCAATTTTAATAACCTCCCTACGGAAAGCGTCTGAATTGTAAAGAAACAGGTCTGCCAACTGCTCAGAGCTGAACAGATAGATAGAAATATTCTTCACAGGAAAGAAAAACAATACTGAAATATATCTGATTATAACATATTAATCTTATTGAAAATTATTTACTATATCTAGTACTATAATTTATAATGAATCAGAATATGTCTTATGTCAATCACTCAAATTTTAGTAATCCAAGAACAAAAGTAGGGGGGATCAACTGAACGAACTTGCATTATATCTCACGAAAAAGAAGTTCAATGAAAACAATATTTGATATTTAACTTTGGAATGAAGTTGTTCATGATATAACAGCTTATTATTAATATGACATGAGTAGGAGTGGGGGTTTACTGAAGGCTGAAAACTGAAAGATGCAAATATCTCGATTAATATTGAAGATAAAGAATAAATGTATATAACAATATTTATAGTACATTTAATTTGCAATAAAATTGGCTCTATATAATTTTTGGATCGGACGTCTGGTAACAGAGATATTTCATATTTTCAAAAATCCCCTCTCCCACAGGTCACAGTCCCACAGCCATTAATGAACTTGATCACTTTTTATATAAAATGATTAAATATCGAGTGTGGTAAAGATCAAACAAAAATTGTGACCAATATATATATATATATATATATATATATATATATATATATATATACATATAGACACACACACACACATCCATGCATGCAGACATACACACACTTTTTAATATAATTTAAACATGAAAAGTGACATAGAACTATATAGTAGAGTATCTGTGTAACTGATACCATTAGTCCAATCAATAGCAACAGATGACCAGGTTATTTCCATTTCCTCAGTTTTATTATAAGGATCTAGTGAGGCGTGAAGGAGAACCGTTAGCTGCCGAATAATGAGAGTGATTCGCCCGTGGAGTAACAGTCTTAACTTGTCCCATAAAGGTAACGGAGGGCTAGGATCAAGTGATCCACGGACTATTTTTTCAAAGCCTAAAATAAACAACAGAAAAATAATAAAATATTAAAAAAGTAGTCACAAGAATACAAATGTTTATATTCAAAGCACCTAAGGACCATATAACTTAAAGAAAGACATGAGTGGAGTTTAGACTGGCAGATTACACTAAATGAGGCTTCCTGCTTTGATGTAACTTCAGGCAGCTTGTAAAATAGCCATCAACTCGATATTTTTTAAATCAAAATTAATTTTACATTCTTTACATTACACAATTGTCAAATCATTACAAATTTTTGATCATTTGCAATTTTTAAAAATAGCTTAACGAACTTGTTTTTTCATGTATTTATTTTTATCAAAGCATCAAAAGAAATTAATGACTATATCTTGGTTTTTCAATCAGCTATTTTTTGAAGGAAAGGGAACTTCTAAGGGCAAGTGTTAACCCTATTTTTCAAACTATATCGCTAGGAAAAGATCGACATTTCATTTTCTCGACTGTCTGCTCCAGCAGTCTAGCTTAAATCTCACCAGCTAAATATACACACAAAGATATTGTCTTAATTTTAGAAAATATTTGTTCAAAGAACTTTAAAAGTCAATATAAAAAATATTTTCGAATGTTTAGTATTTACACTTGGAATAATATGGTTCACAATATGACAGCTTATTGTTAATATGATATGAGTAGGAGTGGGGGTTTACTGAAGGCCATAAACTATAAAATCCAAATATCTCAGTTAATATTCACGATTGAGAAAATATGTATATAACACTAGTGAGTCTATATATTCAAATGCTCTTTAAAAAAGTGATGGAATTTATTAGAAAAAGTATCTAAGTCTAGCGATGTAACAAATTATGCAGTGAATTTCTGTCTAAATTAATATAATTAAATTCCAAACAACAGCAAAGATACATGAGAATGTTCAATGTAAGCAAGTAGAATGTCAGGTCTGATTAGTATCAGACCTTGAGTAACCAAAGTGTCGCCAGTACAAATAGCTACTTCTCATTTGCCTTTACTCGCCAAAGCATAAAGAGTTTACAGTATTTGAAACTTAACTACCAATAAAGGATATTGTGATTTTTTTATTATTACTTTTAACATTGATTTTACACATTGCTATTATTTTCAAAAATAGCACTAAACCCATATTTAAAAAATCATGGTGTTAGTGTACAAGTAAAAAAACAATATTTAAAATAAAACAAGAATAAGAAAATTAACACTTACTAAGATTGCATTGAGCAATAACAGGCTCCCAGCAGGGGCCAAAGGCGTAGCTGAAATGTTCGAATTCACAACTTAAATCGTGGTAAAGTTTGAGGGATGTCATGCTTCTCTCAATTTCAATATTACCCCATCCTTCTCCCAAGTCCAACGTAACAACTCTTTTTGCTAAAAACAAATAAATAATGATTTAAAAGCTGATATGGAAGCTCATAAACACCAAATCTTTTACAGAGGGCCCTGCAAAGAATATGAGGCACGTATAACAGTCACTGAGTTGATAAACATTTTATACATTACATTTCCAAAGAATTGTTTATCTTTACTTAATTTGTTGCAACACATAGTTTCACATATATTTTATTAATATAAACTTGTTTTATATGTCATCATAGGTGCATTTAACAAGGATACATTGAGTTTTTGTTTTCAACACAAATGGTTTCATACATTTCACTGATATTTACTGTTTGCCCAATTTCTCAAAAATTTATAAGACGTCAACACAATTGCATTTGTTTTTTTTTTTGTCTTTTTTTACAGTACATTACTCTCATTGGGTGCAGTAGTCTTATTAAATTATCTTTCTATGCAACCAGTTGAAAACAGTGAACATTAAGGAATCCAGGTAACCCAAACGTTAATGCAAGCTCTTCACTGACATAAAATATTAAAAATTGCAGTAAATGCCAACAGTATAGCAGGTGCTGCATAAACTAAGCATATTTCCCATGTGCTGGTATAATACACTTGTGATCTCATCTCACCACCACATATTCTCTATTTCTATGTAAAAAAAAAAAAAAAAAAAAAATAAAAAAAAAAAACAAAATCAATGAATAGGCGGGATGGGGGATGCACAGATGGGGCTCAAACAATGAAAATACTAATAACTCGCTTAATACTTGACTTACACAAAAATGCATAGAACAACAATTGTAGAACATCAATAGTTTAACAAGATTGGTTCTATAACATTTCACAAAGCGACTCACTATAATGGAGAATATTTTGAATTTTTGAATACCCGCCCCCCATCTAAACCCCTACCATTCCAGGTCCGATTTCAGCCAATAACGAATATGATATTTACTGTTGACTGAAATGGTTAAATATTGAGTATGGTATAGATCAAATAAACATTTACGAGTTAAGTACGTAAAATCTTAAATGATGCCATCACACAACATCTTTGCATGTATCTCACACAGTATATGTTCAATGAAAACCATAGTTACTATTTACTCTTAGAATAATATGGTACACAATATGACAGCTTATTGTTAATATGATATGAGTAGAAGTGGGGGTTTACTGAAGGCCATAAACTATAAAATCCGAATATCTCGGTTAATATTCATGATAGAGAAAATATGTATATAACACTAGTGAGTCTATATATCTGACAGCCCAATGAGACGACTAATGACTTTGACTCTCTTAGATGATGGTCAGGGACCTGAGCACAGTTGAACTAACCATTAGCCCCCCCCCCCAGGTATAATGAGGTCCGTCAGTCTATTGGAGACTACTCATACAAGGTCTCCATGGTTAACAGGGGTTGTACATAGAGTTGATCTCTCTCTAGGCTGGTTAGGGGGCGGCTAAATGTCTCCAAGGTCTCCAATGCCAACCAAAGAAGGAAAAACAAATTATAAATTATACTTTGAGTGGTTTATTCTTAGAAGACGATATTCATTTATATAATAATTTTAATAACTTTATGAATATTACTTGATCCATGAAAATAGGATGGAATGAATGAGAAGAATATTTACCTCGCCTAGTAGGAATCTGCTCCGCACCAACAACTTTGCCCCACATCTGTAGCTGCTTCAGGTCGACCCATGGCTGAGGGAAGTCACGCAGCTGGAATTTGAGTTCTTTACAGTTGATAACTACAGCCCGACACCACAAAGTGCTGAACTCAAGACCTTCACTTGGCCAAGGCCTAAAATATACTTTAAAACATCAATTTATTTGAAACTAAGGATTTTATTATAGTACTAACATGAAAGATTTTAGCACATTTCCCTTAAGATAAATCAGCTATATTTTATATATATATATATATATATATATATATATATATATATATACACATATATAAAATATATATTTTCTAGGCACTAAAGGCCTCAGATTTTATTTAACCCATTGAGTGCCGATCACGCTAGAGTTATGTCAGCCTATGTTTCTCAGGGTGGCCGTTCACACAGCCATCACATCTGTTACCACCCCAGAATTTTCCCCTTGGCCACACAAAGTAGACGCGTAAATAAGACCAGCATTGAATGGGTTACTTTATACTTACACCTTATTTAACTATTTCCCGCATAATAAAACTAAAGCTTAATTTTGTTAATGTGAGAAATCAGCCCAGGAGAGGTGGAGGTTTTGTGAAGGAGTAAAATATAAAATCATGACTTCTTTTTTATGCAGCTGACCAAAAAAAACCTCTTCAACAAAGTAATGAACTACACCTGTTTAGTCACAGTTACTCGACTCTTATTACATAGTTATTTGATTCTTTCCTCTCCAGCCTTCAGATAAACCCCACATCTACTCAAGCAACTTTTTACTCAAAATAAACCTGTATCAGCAACACATTTCATATCTAACTTAAATTTCAGTCATGTGATTACTTAAGTTTCTTATTTTGGTGCAAATAGAGATTTGAATGTGGGATAGTGTAAATAGTATAGTATTACAGCAGTTGGGCTTTATAACCACATAGTGCCACATTATAAGTTTTATACTTCATTATTTATTAGAGTTATAGTTAAACTTCATTCTAAAAATATAAATTGCTTTTCATAAAAGAAAAAAAAAATGTCTTAAATTGTAATTTATGCATTATTATTAAAATATAAATTTAGGAAGTGATTATTTACTAAATTTAGAGTGAGGTATTTTCCCTAATGATCAGGTACATCATCCAAACTATTTCGTGAATTAGAATTTATAGTTAGAAACCTACTCACGATTCAGGGTCAATCTGAGTCATATTTTCAACAACATTTGCTGGCCCATGAATAGTAGGATCAGCGAGTGCTAACAGCTGAAAATCAGATACAAGCCAAGCAAACAGCCTAGTTCGGGTTCCTTGCTCTTGCATAAGTTTCGATCGCTTTATGTAAATTCGTGTGCTAGCAATTGACAATGAGTTGTAAAGGTCCTCAACTTTGCCTGCAGGCATCATAATATTAGTTTCCATCATTTCCTTAATCTGAAAAAGATGAAAGTGATGCCATTAAACCTAATGGAAAATAACTAGGAACCAAATGGTGATTTTCTAATGCATTTTTAATAAGGTTCAAAGTGGAACGGAAAAGCGATTTACTGTAAAATTCAATTCAAATAAAACTTCAAAAAATGGATTCAAGGAGAAGCAAAATTTTGCAGTAGTATGTGGAGAAAAAATATATAAGAAGTATGAGTAATCAAGTACAGCAGAAGGAACATAATAAAGAGAAACTAAGATAAATCAACAACAGCAACAGGGTCCTCAATTATGCAAGTAAAAAATTAGCCCTATATGCAGACGATGACACAACAATTTTGTCTGTATTTGTCAGTAGAATAAAATTGTATTTGAAACATAATAACTTGCAGCTGGATCATGGAAGTAGAAGCCTTAGTATTGGACAGTCTTGAGCCCGCTATCAACCAACTTGTGAAGATCTCCCAGCTACCCGTCTTTATCTTCTGATATGTATCGTAGTTGCAAACACTATTTTCAACTTACTCCTATGTAAAACAATTAATAGTGAGAGGAGGTGTGGTTAAGCCTGTATGCAGGATTAGGTAAAGTTCAAGACCATTAAGTTCTTCAATTTAAATCATAGTTATTCTGGCGGATGAGGATGAGCATTATCTTATTGTAGAAGAACTCCCTTCTGATTGTGCAGGGCAGGTTAACAACATAACTTTATGTGCAAACAATCATGTCTCACAACCAGTTTTGGTAACTGGGCTGGTACTAACCACTGCTTGTGTAAGTCAGGCTTCCAGTAAAAGATCCATTTCTCATCACAACTGAGTACTTTTTTTAAAAAATGAGTATCTTATGATTGGTGAGCAATTGCTGGCTTATGTCTATCCAACATTAGGCTTGGGCAGCCGCTAAATCAAGGGGCTCGAATCAGCAAATCCTAAAATTTGGGACTTGAGATGACAGGGTGTTTGTGTAGAGCACACCAGAATAGGCGAGAGTTGGCTGGTGCTGATTGACAGATTTTCAAGGAATTCACAATCAGAGTTTCAGGTAGTAACACAATCAACTCAATGTAAAAAACCTATTAACCAAGGAGGACCAGGACCAGGGGGGACAGTGCTCATATCATTAAAAGTCTGTTGACAAGACCTAGGAGATTAGTCTGTCAGACTGATTTACTCACTAGACTCCTGCCATTCCACTAGGACTGCACCAGTGCACTCTGTTAGCAAACCGATGTACACTACAGTCACCCAATCAAGTACTGACAATGCTCGCTTCTTGCTTCACTTAGGTAATCTACATTTGGACTCTCTCCCACTAACCTATGGTCACCCTCTCTCTCTCTCTCTCTCTCTCTCTCTCTATATATATATATATATATATATATATATATATATATAAATAATGTTACAACATATAGAAATTAAATTAAAAATTGGGATAATAAAGTACACAGCGTATTAACCATGTCAAGAGGAGACTGTGGCTTGTTTTAGATTATGAGAGCTTGCAACTGATGAGCATTTTAGAGAAATAAAAAACATGAAAATGTAATAATTTAAAAATATCTCATTAAATATTAGTTAACTTTTTATTTTTCGAAAACTAGATTGAAAGAGTTATATTAGCTATTTAGGGTTATAGAATTTCAATTCCATATTTATTTTCTGCATATTATTTTGGAAAATTGTTTAGATTATGATATAACATCAATAAATACAATAATAATAAACAATTTAAGTCATTATTAAGCTTATTGATTTTTACTACGGAATGGACTTTTATAGATACGGAATATGAATAATGTACATACATAAATAAATGTAAAATAATTCTACTCACCTTTTCATCTAACATTTTTTGTCTCTTCAAATTTTCATTATATTCATCTTCAAGTAATTCATAATTATCCCTAAGACGAACTTCAAATGGGTCATCACTCATTTCGAAGATAAAATCTTTAATCTAGAATCAAAATTAAAATAATGGTGTTCTTCAAGGATTCAACATTAAAGAAAGTTGATTCAATTTTACAATAATAGGTTCTATATTTCCTGCAGCATGTATCATTTAAAAGGTTGAAGTCTCGACATATAAGAGCCTTGACATCTACAGATGAGCACGAATCTATCAAATGGATGTATTAAATTGAAATGTTCAAACCAAATGAAGATAAGAAATGACTTCCAGAATTTAAAAAAAAAATGTATTAACGTCCAATTTTTGCTACTATGGCTAACTGGGATGGGTTATCTACAGAGTACCATCCTTTTCTAGCCAGGGTGGGACTAAAGATTTTATTTAATGCGTTTGTCACTAAATAAATTCTTATTGCCCAGACAGGAACCAAAGTTGCACCACTCTAGGTTTACCATGTGAGATTAAGGCCAATGCTTTAACAAAAAAAAAAGCATTAATAAAGGTGTATAGGGATGGACAATACAGAGGATTTGAAGAGGAGAGCCATAGAAATTGGAAAAGTGGGCCCAGCCCAAACACTGCCATGCAAAAAATAAACAAAAAAGTCTGACACGCGGAGGCTGTGTTTACTAAGCACATTTCACACATATTACACACTACTAATATCACTGACCATATATTATCTATTTCTAAATATAAACTGATGAGTAGAATTGGGGGGGGGCAGGGTTACTGAAGGCTGAAATGAAGGAAGTATGAAAACTCGATTAACATTTGAGTTACAAAAAAATGTATCGAACAACAATTGTAGACCATCAATTGTTTAACAAGATTGGTAATATTTTTGATACAGCTCAGAATAACAGAGATATTTTGGAAAATTCCCCTCTCTCTAACCCCCCCCCCCCACTCCCTTATTCCTGGTCTAATTTCAATCAATAACAAATATGGAATCTTACTGCTCATTTAATATTCTATAAATGTTATATACATTTTTACTCTAACTTGGATATCACCTGAGATATTTGCAATTTTTTAATTTTCAGCCTTCAGTAAACCCTCACTTTTAGTTATCACACTTTCACAATAAACAAATATATTATTAAATGTCTTATTTCAAGCTTAAATACCAAATATTGTTTTCGACAGAACTTTACTAGATGAGACACACTTGCGTATACATTGCATGATGGCATCGTCAATTAAGATTTTATTTCTTGGCTAAAAAGTATTTATTTGATCTATACCATACTCAATTTTTAATTATTTTATCCAACACTATAGACTATATTCTATATTATAGGATGAAATTAGGCCAGGAGTAAGGGGGAGGGGTTAAAGAGAGGGGAATTTTCCAAAATATCTCTGTTATTCTGAGCCGTATCAAAACATTTCTAAAATGCCTACAATTGTGGATCAATATATTTTTATGTAACTCAAATGTTAATCTGAAGAATTTGAAATATGGTACATACATCAGCCACTCAAACCAGACTACCAAACACAAGTGTCATTAGTCATTAAAACTGATATAAATTAAGCGTACCATACAAAATAGGTTTGGATACTAAAAGAATCTTTTCCTTAAAGTGAACTGCTTTATGGAAGTAAAAGTTGGGCTGATCACCAGTGAAAATATTGACAATTGGAAGCAATAGAAATGTGGACTTCTAAATGAAGTAAGAGAAAGTAAAAGACTTAACAAAGCCATGGAGAAGGAGGGAGTGGTTGAAACTTGTGTACCTGATGGCAAGAGTTATTAAGCATGAAAAGAGATGCCTATTGAGCTATTCTTCAAATAAACCAAAGACCTAAAGGATTTTTGTGTATATACAAACATAAAAAAAAGGAGTAGTTTCAGCAAAAACCATATCATAGCCTCTAGATTATGTTCATGGACGGCTACAAATACTCTACCAAGATTATTATTAACAACTGAACTAATCTCTTGGGAGGAAAATCCATGAGTGGCAAGGCTTATCATACAAGTTTGTCAAGGGAAGGCATATGGTTTGCATTGTAAATTATCCAATTTGAGTGAAAATGTATGAAAGCCATATCAAATAAAATAAATGAGCAATTTAAAATTTACCTTAATTAATAAATCAGGAGGCAGCTGAGAGCTATTCTTAGATCGACTTTTATGTAGCATTTTTAACCACTTGAATACTGTTATAAAGTCATCCTGGAAAGCTGGAGAAAAATTATGCTCATAGGGGAAAATTGCCTTCACTGATTTCATCTTAATTACCCTAAAAATTGGAATTAAAACACAATAATCTATATAATAAAAAAAAATACAGAAAGGAAACACATAATTTATAAGAAAACATTAGCATATTTACCAAGCTCTGTTCCAAGGCAATACAAAATCTTCATTATTACTTCTTTCACCCTTAATTAGATCAACACTCTCTTTAGCAGGGCTATTTTCTTGAAGTACAGTAAAGTTTAACCCTTCAAAGGCAAATATATCAGCACTGTCAACAGCCACTTTTATTGAAGATGTGGACCAAGAACAATCATCTCCAGATTTATTATATGTATAATCATCTGGAAAAATGATGAAGTGTAGAGTGCATATTAAAAAATAAAATAAAAATCTAATGTGGGAACCACAAGACTTCTTTGCACTCCTATTAAATTGAACAAACAAAATGTTTGGTTGCCATTTATTTAAAATTATTTCACTTGAAAGTCATACTTAATATTTCTGTTCCAACATTGGATTTGAAAAAGTCTGTTACACAGGGGCTGTGTAAACTAAGCATATCATAAACCACACAGCCACCAATGCCCCTTTTAATATATATATATATATATATATATATATATATATATATATATATATATATATTAAAGAGACCTCATATTCGTCGCCTACTACGTAGGATTGATAAACATTTCAAAAACTTTTTGTCATGAATACAACTTCAATACCTGATTTCCCTTTAGGGGAATTATCTAAATATGTTACAAACATAATATAACTTTCAAGCAATAGGGCTTGAAGGGAGAAGGAGGAAATGTGGTGCACATGATATGTGGACAGAAAATCATGGAAGATATATATCTTTCATGGCTAAAGGACTCAAAGGGAGAAGTAATGAATACTAATAGACTTCCAAAATCAATGATCATTGACTGTTTGAAGAAATTGTTCAAAAGTCACGTATAAGTACAACCTCAATAGCTGATGTACGTTAATGTAAATCTACTAAAAGTTACCAGTATAGGAGAAGGTGATAATGATTCTACAACTTCAACACATTCTGTCAAACAGAATGACTGGATTCTTTTGCTGATTTTTAGAAACCGTTGGCATTGAGGAAGAGAAATAAGAATAAATAATGAATATACCTGTTGTAAAAGTGAAGAAATGCTGCTTCGATAATTTGAGAACTATTTTCACATGACCAGCAAATGTTATAGATAAGCTCAAACTTTTTTTTTTTGATTTTGGAGGACTGGTTGATTTGTCACCTAGAAAAACAATAGAAATATAATTTTCAGCCAATTAAATTAAGTTTTAAATGAATCTAATAAATAAAAAAAGTCTGTTGTGCAAATGCTGTGTAAACCAAGAGGATTTCCCACGTGCAGGAATATGACATGCTGATGATCTTATTTCACTATTTGTTCTCTATTTCTCCCGTAGTAAAAAACCTTCGTAAAAATTAATTTAAATGTTAGCTGAACATGAGATTTATATTGGTTGAGGCATTTAAATTGATAAGATGGGTGGAAGTGGGGGTATTACACCATAAGCACATTATTCCGAGCTTAAATACCACATATTACTTCAATGGAATATGGTAATATTTTTGGTGTGACGTCATCATTTAAGATTTTACATTTTAAACTACGTGATTTTCATTTGATCAATACAACACTAGATAATTATCCTTTTCAGGGAAAACTAAAGATTATATTAGATAATGGCTGAAATGAGCCTTGGAAGAGGCTGAATTAAGGCATTTAATGTTTGCAGGCTTTTTTACATAAGTAACCAAAAAAATACAAATAGCTGGTTAATATTCAAGTTAGAGGAAACAAGTATGAAACAATAGTTATAGGAAATTAAAATTCCAACAAAATTATTTTTATAAAAAAAAATTTCAATCTGAATCATAGTATCAGAGATATTTTAGTGTTTCAATTATTCCTCCCTTTAAACCCCCCCCCCTCCAAGGCCAATTTCAGCCATTACCTAATATAATCTTTAGTTTTTTAAAGAAAGGGTTAAATTATTAAGTATGGTCTTGATCAAATAAAAATCATGTAGTTTAAAACTTAAAATCTTAAATGACAATGTCTAACCAAAAATATTTCCATATATCTCACACAGTCAAAAGTTCAATGGAAGCAATATTTTGTATTTAAACTTGGAAATAATGTGTTTTATGATATGACAGCATATTGTTAATAAGACACGAGTAGGAGAAGGCTGAAAACTAAAAAGTCCGTCACCGTAAACTAAGCAGATTTCCCACGTGAAGTTTTACAATAGAGAAATTTCACGAGAGCCGAAGAGTTAAGAAAACGGCCGACCTAGCTTTTGGCGGGAAACTCACTCTCATCCGTTATCCGCCCCGATTTCATAAAAATGCAAATCTCTCGGTTAATATTCAAGATAGAGAATAAATGAATATAACAATATTTATAGTAAATTTAATTTGCAATAAGATTGATTATATACAATTTTTCTATCCGACGCATAGTAACGGAAATATTTCGAATTTTAGAAAATCCTCCCCTCTAATCCCCCCCTCCCACTGGTCCGATTTCAGCCATTAATGAACTTGATCTTTCTTTTTACATAGAACGACTAAATATCGAGTTTGGTAACGATCAAACAACAATTGCGGCCGCTAGAGCAGTAACAGACAAATATATATACAGTTTTGAACGGACCTCATTTTCGTCATCTACTAGATAGGATCGATGGACATTTGAAGAAAAATTTCGAAAATTCCGTTATGAGTACAACCTCAATAGCTGATTTCCCTTAAGGGAAATCATCTAAAAATACAAATATCATGGTTAATATTCAAGATAATGGAAAAAATGTACTAACAAAATTTATAGGAAATTAAATTTGCATTAAGATAGGTTCTATACAATATTTTGAGCCAACATATAATAATGGGGATATTTTGAATTCATATAATAGTTCAAAGCAGGGACCAATTCCTTCTACGCCCTATCAAGGGCTCTCCATTTTAAGAGTCTGTCTAGCAAGGCAAACAGTCATCAGACCAACTGATATATGAGGCAATCAGGATAATAGTGGCCTAGCCCCAAAAAGTAAGATTTGTGTAAAACCAAGTTGGTTAGGCCACTATATTTTTCAAAGACTGCCAAAACTGTTAGTTAAAAAACAAACTGCTGTTGCTATCTAGTGAAAAAACTTAGAAGGTGGCTTAGGCCACTAATATTTCATAGAATACATTATTCAGCAACAGAAGCTATGGTAACTCAAATAAGCAAAATTTGAGGGTTGGGCCACTATAATACTGAGCGCCTCATATATGGAAGTGAAACTTGGAATTTCGCCAAGGACCAGAGAGTACTCATGGTGTAAGGCAGATCTAAGATCTAAGATGGTGGCAGAGGACCAGGTCCTGCATCGAGTGTAGTACTAAGTAGTTAAGTATAATAACTGAATGAGTTGTTGAACCTCTGTGTTCTTAACTACATGCTCAGGTGCTAGAGTTCATGGAAGACCCAGGCCACTTGCTCTTTAATAATAGAACTAAATTTCAGTAAGCCATTCATTTACTCTAACTATTACGTGCCATTTTCCTTGGCGCTCGCAAAGTATAGTACATTAATTTTTGCTTCATATGTTATTTTGACCCAAATATTTAATATTTCTAAAGTTGTTGGAAGGGTCGGTAAATAAAAACTTCAATCAACTACAACTTTTTCCTTACATGTTGGTGACAAATATGCTACCAGGAGTCTATATATTTAATATTCATGTTATTTATTTATTAACGCCCACTTTTTTCTACTAAGGCTAATTAGGACGGGTTATCTACAGGTTTAATAAGTTCGTCACTGAATAAATTTCTATTGCCCAGCCGAGAATCAAACTCGTCACTCTAGGTTTACCATGTCAGATTAAATGCAATGCTTTGGCAACTCACTTGGCTAACCTGGGCTCTATGAATATATTATATAGGTATAAATGCTATTCAGTAATATGTAAAGAAATTAATTAACTTAATATTAGTAAGTGTTTTATAAAATAAAAAAATATTTGACGTATCCTAATGTTATGTTAACATTTAATGGTAATAAATACATTTTATTTCATTTCATTTTTCGTATTGAATTACTTAAGCTCATCACATCTGCAAGCACTGGGTATTTAATCTCTCTACATAAATATACTGCTCAAAAATGAATAGGGATATTGGTTATTTTTTTCTTATCCTATTAATTTTAATTAAATCGACCTTAATTAAATAACTTTTTTATGGGGGGAAAAGACAATAATTTCTATTAAATATTAATGATATTTATAATAAAAAAAAAAAATGTTAGGCCCCATAAATACCACAAAACCTACCAACCTACCAATATCCCTATTCATTTTTGAGCAGTTTAGATTGTGTTTATAGGTAATCCCATGTGCTTTTTTTGCTTCTACAAAACTTATGAGGTCTGGGTATGTTTAGAGCAGAACGGGAACCATTTCTTTTATATATAAATATAACCTAGAGGCAGGCTTACACAACATAGCAATGTACAAAATGAAAACAAGAAAAATGAAGGAAGGAAAGTCTTGATATTTGTTTTTGAAAAAAATATATACATATCAAACCTTCACTCTTTAAAGCTTTGATGAAATCCATTAAGTGAAGACACATTTCCATTACTTTTAAATGAAGATTTGGATTCCATTGCAACTGGATTTGTCGTGACAATTTTACATTAAGTACATTCAAATTTTTGTTCCATTCTCCACAAAGGACTTCAATATTTCCACTCCATCCCTGAGAGAAAAATAAAAGTTATAAGACTTAATATTTTCAACAAAAAAATAAAATAAAATTAGCAGCCAATGACTGAATAAATATATCACCTTAATTTCAGATGATCGTAAACATGAGAAAGTTGGAGTAGTAGGTGAAATAGAGGACACTTTGATTCCTCCAGCTTCAATACACAATTTAACAGGAAGTGAACTTTCAATTCCCGCAGAGTCAATTCTCATCATCAAACAGACTAAATAATTAATAAAAGAAAAATATAGAAATAAATACATATTATTTCTCTTTTATAAATAGATATAATAATAATAAAATCTTTTAGAACAAGTGTTGGCTTAAAGAGGAATGTCTCAGCCTTTACAAAAATAAATTATCCTTTTTGTTCATATCTTCTTCTCAAAAAGTCCCAACTCCTAAGGCTTCCTTCTATTTCTTCAGACATTATGCCCAACCAGCATTAGTGTTATTATTTTTTTTTCCTATGTAAAATAGTCTATCATATCACAAATCCAAATAAAATTTCTCCAATAGAATTATTTTCAATACTGTTTACATTATAAAGCTAAACAGGCATGAAGCACATGGGAGATATCAACATTGAGTCAATAAACTGACATGGAGGAGAAGGAGCTCAGCAAGGTTGAACCACTAAACTGCCACGGAGAACATTGGATTAAGGAATGTTGAACCACTAAACTAGGATGAAGCACATGGGGAGATAGCAACCTTGAGTCAATAAACTGACATGGAGGAGAAGGAACTTAGCAATGTTGAACCACTAAACTGGCACAGAGAACATTGGATACAGGTATGTTGAACCACTAAACTAGGATGAAGCACATTGGGAGATAGCAACCTTGAGTCAATAAAATGACATGGAGGAGAAGGAACTTAGCAATGTTGAACCACTAAAAGAACATTGGACTAAACTGCCACAGAGAACATTGGATTAAGGAATGTTGAACCACTAAACTAGGATGAAGCACATGGGGAGATAGCAACCTTGAGTCAATAAACTGACATGGAGGAGAAGGAACTTAGCAATGTTGAACCACTAAACTGGCACAGAGAACATTGGATTCAGGTATGTTGAACCACTAAACTAGGATGAAGCACATGGGGAGATAGCAACCTTGAGTCAATAAACTGACATGGAGGAGAAGGAACTTAGCAATGTTGAACCACTAAACTGGCACAGAGAACATTGGATTCAGGTATGTTGAACCACTAAACTAGGATGAAGCACATGGGGAGATAGCAACATTGAGTCAATAAACTGACATGGAGGAGAAGGAACTTAGCAATGTTGAACCACTAAACTGGCACAGAGAACATTGGATTCAGGTATGTTGAACCACTAAACTAGGATGAAGCACATGGGGAGATAGCAACCTTGACTCAATAAACTGACATGGGAGAGGAGGAACTTAGCAATGTTGAACCACTAAACTGGCACAGAGAACATTGGATTCAGGTATGTTGAACCACTAAACTAGGATGAAGCACATGGGGAGATAGCAACATTGAGTCAATAAACTGACATGGAGGAGAAGGAACTTAGCAATGTTGAACCACTAAACTGGCACAGAGAACATTGGATTCAGGTATGTTGAACCACTAAACTAGGATGATGCACATGGGGAGATAGCAACCTTGAGTCAATAAAGTGACAAAGAGAAGAAGGAACTTAGCAATGTTGAACCACTAAGCTGACACGGAGAATATGGGATTCTGCAAAGCTGAACCACTAAACTAGCATGAAACAAATGGGAGATATCAACTTTGACTCAATAAACTAGCGAGGAGGAGAAGGAACTCAGCAATGTTGAACCACTAAACTGTGATTTAGAGCATGAGATTCAGCAATGTTGAACCAATAAACTAGGATGATGCACATGGGAGAGAGTAACCTATGTTGAATATTGATGGAGTAGAATGAAAGGATACGAGGTGATAACCAGAGTTGTTTTCGGCCAGAATGCATGGCATACCATAAGCATATTTCTTGCTGGTCATAATACAATTTTTAGATCTTAATTATAATAATCCTAATTATTTAACTGCTTATTGTGATAAAAGTGAAATTATAATATTATTAAATTTCTTATGCTACAAAATGAAGACGAAAAATAGTCGTGTGTATACAGTACCTTTCTTGTTTGCAATGAAAAATATATTAGTGTTAGCCAGAGACACATTAATACTCTTTTGTTTGGTCGGACTCTGATTAGACTTTGTGCTTTTATTCCTCATCCTCAAAGAAACCATACTGAAAATTAAATCACACCTCTTGAATAATATGTGAAATAAAACCTGAAATACATAAGCAGCCAAAAATGAATTAATCCATTCTTCGCATGATATGAGAGTCCTCATTAAATATTAAATTAATACTACACAAGATAAGTCATTTGAAATGATGTAATAGTGTAGAAAAATAATGATAATCTGCTAACTATGAAACTATTGACATTCTATATTGGGTCCCTATTTTTAACATATATAACCTACTTCTCAGCTAACCCTTACAGCTACAAAATCTATTCTTTATTCTGATGATACTAACTCAGTTATAAAGAATATAGACTTAGACAAACTGAAACCGGATGTCTCTGTTGCTGTTAAAGTATTATGTGATTCGTTATCAGTGAACATGCTGAAAAAGAATATTCTCTATTTTACCAAACAGCTTCCATTCTTCTGGGGTATACTATCTAAGAATAATTGAGGCATATTACCAGTCCTCGTGATAAAGTTTTTAGGTTTGACTGTGAACAAAAACATAGGTGGGGTATGTCATATTGAAGAAATAAGTAAGAAACTAAAATCCCATGGCTTTTCATTAAGACGAGTTAAGAAATATTTCCCAGTGGAAACTCTATTACTTATAGTCCAAGGTTATTTTCATAGTTCGTTAACTTGTAGCATTATGTATTTTGTAACTCAAAACATCATATTTTAATATTTAAATTCCAAAAGAGAAAAATAAGATTTATATTAAACAGAAAATCAAGAGAGTCAAAAGTAATTTATTTCCCTGAGAAATAAAACATTAGCATGTTTCACAAAAACAACACATAATCACAAAACAAGATTTAGGAATATGTTTTGAATTCGAAATCACAAACATAATTATTTCAAGAAAAGTGTAACATTTTCAGAAGTAAAACTCTTTGCGATATGTCCAAAGGATGTTTTTATAAACCAATATGAATACAGCCTTAAATGATGAAGTATATAACAATACCACTATGTTTGTCTCGAAATGCCTTGTAAAGAATCTGAGATTGCATTACATGAGCCTATCATAAATGACAATATATTTTATATTTTGAGTAATGCCAGCTCAAAACTCAGTTAGATAAATATTTATGAGTATTTAAATGTAGAGTTTTATCCAATTTGGAGTCCAGTCTCCATGTGATCTGGCATTTTGGTAGATAACACAGATGGATTTTTATAATAACATTCACTTCTCTTAAAGTTGATACACTAAACATTATTCAAGATGAATTTTGATAATAATATCACGTTTAATAGACTTTTTGAGCATATTTGATCGGTGGGGCAAAGTTCGTCTTTGGTTCTGGCTATAAAAGGACGATCTAGCGAAGGGATTAAGACAGTCACAGCTCAGATTCTCTGGAGGGGTGACCCTTGTCGGTGATAACTCATTAATTCCTTCAGCCTGCACTTTGTCAGCCTACCCATTGCCTATACATCCTCATATGGCAGAGTCTGATCTTTGAGAACTTCTATAAATCAGCTAAGATCTTTCAGTGTAATTTAGTTTAGATAGATATAAGTGTCCCCTTTATATCACTAAAAGGTGCCTATCTCATTTTCAATTTACATTTTTATTTGGTGCATTTTTGATTATATATATATATATATATATATATATATATATATATATATATATATATATATATTTAAATTTTGAGTCAAGAGTAGATTGTTGGTGAAACCCTTCCTAAATTCTATGTTAGTGATTTGGTTGTGGGAATTATTATTTTTATAGCTTCCACTGCCTATTGCCGCAAACAGATCGCAACAACCTCCAGCTTAAAGAAAGTGTATAGCTCTAATACAACTATATTCACTGCATGACTAACTGAAGACTACCCAAAGGCTCACACTACATAAAACTGGAAAGAGACCTCCTAGCAGTAAGCACTGGGATTTATATCCTCTCCCATCATATGGAATGACTGATAGCCAAACAGAAACTTTTTTAATACTCAATTAGATTATAATCTGTCATAACATTGCATAACAAATAAATTAAACTATATTTTCCAGCCAGAAGTACAAGAAAAATTCAAATCTTTTTTACGATTGTCTGTAGTGCAAAAACTAGGCTGATATCTGAAAAATGCTGACTATACTACTTGAATTTAAAGTTCTATGTCAATTATTAGGGCCAGAAATAATTGTTATTTAAATTTAATAAATTGAAATTTTGAATCTCAAAATTGACTCGACAAACCTATTGCCAATTTTTGATATGCAACATTGGTCATAGCAATAGTCCAAAACACTGACACAAAATGATTTACTATCACAGGCATTAAACTCAATTTATGTATGTATATATGTATGTATGTATAAAATAAAAGTTACCTGACTAAGGGAAGGAGAATGTCAGCAAGGGGAGGTGACCATTCGAGCCTTACAGTGTCGAGGAGTGCTGAAGATCTTGAATATCCTCCTTTTACTAAGATAAGACCAGCTGCAAAAGCAGTCCCCCAAGTGTGTTCCTTCCTTAGGTTTCCAGGGCCACCAAACTTTGCTAGCTGACACCATACACTCTCTGACAATAATTCCCACAATTCACCTGTAACAATGAGAAATTTATATAAAATTTAAGTTTTGACTGAATAACTTCACTATTGTCAGACTTCCTTCTTTTTCAAAAATTTGACCCCTCTCTCCTCACAAAGAAATGCATAGTACAACAATTGTAGACAATAGTTTAACAAGATTGGCTCTCTAAGATTTTACGATCTGACTTATTATAACGGAGATATTTTGAATTTTCGGATTCCAACCTCCCTGAATCCCCAATATCTTAAAATCTTAATTGGTAAATTCACACGCAACGAATTTGTATGTATCTCATAAAGCAAAAGTTCTGTGAATACCATATTTGGTATTTAACCTTGGAATGAAGTGGCTCATGATATAACAGCTTATAGGTAATATGACATGAGTAGGAGTGGGGGTTTACTGAAACCCGAAAACTATCTAAATATCTTGGTTAATATTCATGATACAGTTAAAATAGATAGAACAACATTTACGGACCATTAAATTTGAATAAAATTGGCTTTATACAAGCTTTTGATCCGACACATAATAACAGAGATATTTTTGAAATCCCCCCCCCTCCCACTGACCCGATTTTAGCCGTTAATGAACTTTATCTTCATTATTACATGAAACATTTAAATACTGAGGTTGGTAACGATCAGACAAATTTGTGACTGCTAGAGCGTTAACAGACAAAAAGTGTATATATAAATTTTGAATGGACTTCATCTCCTGGGTAGGATTGATGGACATTTGAAGACATTTTTCGAAAATCCCATCATTAGTGCAACCTCAATAGCTGATTTCCCCTAAGGGAAATCTGCTAAAAAATTAATAAACTAAAATATGAAAATTATAAAACACAGCACTCCTCTTTACTGCTTATAAAGTACTTTCAGTGGCTCTATATTGGAGCAGAGTGGTTAGAGAGAACCAGAGTGGTTTTTGCCAAGGATGCATGACAATGGATAATATCTTTGCCATTAGGCAGATGATAAAAAGGTATACAAACATGGTATTGATCTGAATAATTTTTTTAGTGATTTCAGACAGGATTAGGATAGAATAAAATTGCTAAAGGCATTTCAGTCTCTGAGCAACCATAACTAGCAAACAAGTTAGATTAATGAGCATAAAATACTAACACAAAAGATAACTGATGTGGCCCGAGTGATTTAAACCAGGAATTAAAAATTCAACTACCCTTCCATAACCGCAGCTGTAAGAACCATATAAAATAGAAAGCATTTAAAGCAGTTAGTTACCTGAGTTGGCCTGAGTGTTTAACTTTGAATCATAGGTTAATTTAAGATGAGAAAATCCAATAACAGCAGGAGAAAGATTGGGCATCCTCAGGGCAGTGGAAACATTCCAAAATTCAAATTTAGCCTCAATAGGAATATCAGGCCACCAATCAATTTTCTCTGTAGCCATTTCTGACTCCTCCTAAAATTTATCACGTGTAGAAATAAGAAGACATTAAGATTGTTAAACATATATAATAAAATATAAATTTACATGAAAAGAAAAAAAAAATTCAAATTTAAATTCAGAAGCAAACTTACCCCTTGAGGAACTAATTGTAAAAGCCAATTCATTTTGTCATGGTCATATAGTGTTGTAAATTCACGAACTATAAGCTGTGTTAATAAACCTTGATCTCCTAACTTGAAAACAAAAACCATAATAGAATGTGAACAAAATAAGTATTTAGAAGAATTTCAAATACTATCATTTAAAATAAATTGACGTACATTCATATTGAATTCCAATAGTTTCAACAACAATTGAGTATCTGTAGCTGATCTCATGTCTAGTCCTTCAAGAGCAAAGTTTATGCCAATACTACCATATACTCCACCTAAAAAGGAGATTAACATTCAACGAATTTCCACAATTTATTTCTAAATGAATTTCAGTTTATATATCTCGGACAAGCCTGGGCTTAGGTGAAATGGAAGCTACATTAGACAAAATACTTCATGATAGAAACAACTGTGTATTTGTGCAAAATTAAAAAGTGAATTAAATAAACAAAGTAAAGCATAATAACAACATGAACAGGGCATTTACTTCTAGTGAGCACTGAGAGCTCATAGACTAGAAAAACAATAGTTTAAAAGATATTTCTATAAACAAAATCATATAAATTGCAAGTCAGGTAAAGCCTCTATGACCTGGAAACAATATATAAAAGCTCTAGTTACCTTATTTCATACAACGTACTATTATACTACGTGTACTTCAAGGATAATGGTCTCCTCTCATCAAGGGATACACTACACAACTCATAAAAATAAATATTGCTAAGCTAAGTAACTATAAATATGTACTGGCTTCTGAATATTTGTTTAATGATTAAATAGGACATCATACATTTAAAAAGTCAGTCAAACTAAGATTTCGCATGCTAGAAAAACTGATGAGTAGAAGTGGAGGTTTAGTGAAGGCTGAAAACATGGAAAGTACGTACAACTCTCTTAATATTTGAGCTACTTAAAAATGTATAGAACTACAACTTCAAAATGTCAATAGCTTAAAAAGATTGGTACTATAACATTTTATGACCTAGTAACGGAGATAAATTGAATTTTCGAATAACCCTCCCCATTCCTGGTTGAATGTCAGCCACTAATAACTATGAACTTTAGGGTTACACAAAACAGTTAAATATCGAGTATTGTATAGATTACATTTTTGATATATGAATGTAAAATCTTAAATATCATTACACAACGTATTTGGATGTATCACAAACAGCTGAAGTTCCATGAAAACAATATTTGGTATTAAACTTCGAATAAAGTCATGGATGATATAATAGCTTTATGTTAATATGACGTGAATAGGAGTGGGGGTTTACTATAGGCAGAAAACTAAACAGTGTAATATCTCGGTTAATATTCAAGACAGAGAAAAAATGTATATAACAACATTTATAGACAATTAAATTTTCAAAAATATTGATTCTATACAATTTTTTTTCAATTTTTCAAAATTCTCCCTCTGTAATCCCCTCCCCTTGCACCGATTCCAGCCATTAACGAACTTGATCTTTATTTTTACATGAAATGTATCAATATAAGGTTTGGTAATGATTAAACAAAAATTATGACCGCTAGAGCGTCAACAGACGCACACATACATATATATTAGTTTTGAACAACCTCATTTTCATTCTCCTAGGTAGGATCACTGGACATGTGAAGAAATTTTGAGTATAACCTCAATAATTGATTTCCCTCAAGGGATATCTGCTAAAATAAAACTGCGGAATACTTATCCATAATTGAACATGTTAATGACGAAATCGTATCTTAATTTACTAATAGCTTTAGATTTAAAAGGAAGTTTTTAGATGTCTATATCTGTTAAATAATTTATTTTTTTTTTAAATAAAGATTTCCACTCATTTTATGTGTTAAGGGAAGGAGTTAGCTAAAGGCTCTGCTCCATTTCTAGCAACGGTCGGATAAGGGATTCTATTCAGTGAGCTTGTCACTAAAAAAATTCTCCCTTTGCTCGAACAGGAATATAAAATTTCTTTATTGAATCTACTGCTTTCACACCTTTCTGACACTTTTGAGTGTGTTCGAGTGCAAATAAGTGTCAGTACAACATTCTGTTAGTGATCTAAGAGAAAATACAAAAGTTTTCTAGCGTAAGATAGTATAGCAACATGTAGGCTGGAGTTAGCTGTTAAATACTATAGCTCTCCCAAAAGGGTGCCAGAAGAGAGAATAAAGTTAGCATAAATTAGTTAAAGTATTAGTTTTTTCTTTAAGTTTTTGAATTTCAGAAATGAACCTTTCATTCCTATATGAATGAATAATCAAATCTATATTCCTATAAGTAAGTAAGAAAGAAATGGAAGGTGGTGAAGTAGGAGAATGCAGAAACTGATGAACTTAAATGTTAATTTAATAAAAAAAATTACTTAGAAAGGAGGAAAATGAATAGTGTGAATGGTTTGGCCAAAGGAGTTAGACCAAGAGAATTGTGCCATAGAGAAGAGAATTAACTAAAACATAATGAGGTAAATTATCAAACATTAAAGGTATTTAAATATAGTACATGAACAAACAGCAAACTAGACCAAGAAAATAATCAGATGAAAAGTTTCTAATTCTATTGATAAGCATGTCAAACTAACCAAATTGATAAAATATTTGTTTATTATCTAGGTACCCAAAATGGCTTAAGGCTAATTAAACCAAAATACCACTAAACATTTTAATTATCACCCATATACAAAGAGTATTGTAATAATTATGAAAGTGAATATAAGTATTTATTAACTTACAATATGGTCTTAAAGATGGTTTAAATCGAGTGTTTATGAGGAACTTGTTTAATGTAGTCATATCACGATCTGTTGCATCAGTAATAATACAATTATCAAAACTTATAGATAATTCCTAAAAAAAAAAATAAAATCAATAATTGCTTATTAGAAAAGGAAGATCAAAAGCAATATACAAGAATTTTTAATGGAGTACCTGTGGGAGGATAGGAGCTGTCTTATTTATGATTTGTTTAATTTCAGTTCTTCGCTCAGTGATATTTTCATTGTCTTTTTTTTGCTTTCTTTCAATATTAGGAAAGAAATCATCATCTATCACAGCCTTCATATTCTTAAATGATACAGAAACGTTCTGAAAAAGAATAAGTATGCTTCTGAAAAAATGAAGTGATAACCATGATCAATAGCTAATTCATCAATATTCCTCTTATCTTCTGTTTGGAAAATTTTATTCAGTGGTGGCATATTGTAAAACTGAGTTTGAAGGCTCTTATTCAGTCATATTAAAAAAAAAATTGTAAAATAAGCAAATTTCTGACGTCCTGGAATGTCAGGCTAGTAATGTCGTCTCGCCATATATTCTCTATGTCTTAGTTAAAATTCAATGAGTATTAGTGGGCGATTGTTGTAAGCTGAAAACAAAAATAGTACTAATATCTCCCTTAATATTTGAGTTACAGGAAATGTAGAGAACACTATTTGTAGAAATTCACTAGTTTAACAAGATTGGTTGTATAACATTCTGTGATCCGACACATAATAGGGGGATATTTTGAGCAGTGACATAATCTTCTGCAGTTTACTTCCTATTTTAAAGACTTTTTGGGAGGGGAGGGACACTGGATGTCCTTTTGACCCTCTCCATTCCCATGGATTACCTGATTATGGGAACAATTACCAGGCATGGCCTGCATATACAACAACTAACACTGTTTCACATTTAATTTATAGTTTAAATGTTCTCAAGAACTTTGAGCAATTCAAAATGAAACTTTCAGGCCTTAGTTAAAAAGAAGAAAGTTTCTTTTGATAGCGAAGTCTAAAGTTGGCAACAGTGGCAAAAGAAATTTTATTCTATATAATTAAGACCTGCCAAGTTTCATTCCAAATTTTTCTAAGTTCTTGAAACAAGAGGGGTGAGCAGAGAGTTTGAAACACCCCATATAAACATACGTGTGTGCGTGCGTGTATGTATATATATATATATATATATATATATATATATATATATATATATATGTATGCATATATAATAGTGTGAAATACTTCAGAGATGTATAAATTCATGAAAATACCAGAAAAAGTATGCCAAGTATACAATTTTGTCGGAAAAACTATTCTTAAAATAAGGATAACATCCAAGGAAAACAATTTAAAAAATATTATATTAAACGAAAGAAAACTAAGTTTTCACAATTAATATTCAAATTTTTCAAATAAAATGTCCATACTTGTATATACTGATGTAATTATTTTTATATAAGTATCAAATTTAGAAGCAAATGAGGATGTTGTCTTCGACAACCAATTGCTAGATTTTATGGTGAATTTCGTCATAAGAATTACTTGAGTGAAGCATATTTACAACAGGAAATTCACTAAAAGAAGAATTACTAAAACATTGATAAATGAGTACTTACTTTAACAACCAATGGCGTGGAAGCGACAAGTGATGCATCAACTCCAACACATGCGGCGGATATATGAACCCTCCCAGACACACTCAGAAGCCGAGCTGTCGTAGATGCTAGATTCAGCGAGAGAAGTAAACACCTCGTGCTGTGGACTACAGAAGCATCGGTACTCACTTCTGTCAAGGTCGAATGGAGAACTAAAGAATGGCTAACGACAGCCAGTGTGACATTTAATATTCGTACAGAAACAAACTGTAAAAAAACAGAATATCATTTACCAAAATATTCTATGGAGAACAAAATGAAATATCCTAAATATATTTTTAAAAATATATACATATTTTAATGACAAGGGTCACCAATAATTCCTTAATTGTATAACTAGTCGTGTTGCTCATCGTTCAAGCGTTGAAATGCAAATGGTTTCATGGTGCAAATGGTTGAAAATTTATCAAAAACATTCAAATGACTCAGTTAACATTTGAGTTGGAGGAAACATGTATAAAGCAATAGCTGTAAAAGATTAAATTGATGAGATTATTAAATCTTGCAAAACATATATATTTATAAATTTGTTATTTAAATATATATATTGTTGCGAAAATCAAATATGTGAAGGATGGCAGAGAGGGAGCCATGTGTTTGGTTGATGCTCAGCAGTCTTCGAGGGATGTTCAGCGCTACAGCGCAACTTAGTGCAGTGTAGTAAAGTGTTTTTATGTGAAGAACAGTGTTGTGCCATGACTGTAACAGTTTAGTGCTGTGTTTAAGACAGTGCAGTGCCGCGAAGTAAAGGACAGTGCTGTGCCGTCTTTTTGTGTACTTCAGTGACTGTGAGTGACTTATTGGACTGTGTAATCTGAAAAACAGTGATGCTATCAGTGTATACTGTGAGTAGTAATTAAGAATAATTAGCCAAGTGTATTGTGCATTGTTAAATAAATTGTGCAGTGATAAATCTGTGAAAAAAAAACAAAAAACCTAACAACTGGTGTCAGAAGTGGGATTGCAAAATTAAACACACACAAGATTCACAGTTTTATCACTGCACAATTTATTTAACCATGCACAATACACTTAACTAATTATTCTTAATTACTACTCACAGTATACACTGATAGCGTCACTGTTCATGGTATTACACAGTCCAATAATTCACTCACGGTCACTGAAGTACACAAAAAGATGGCACTGCGCTGTCCTTTACTTCGCGGCACTGCACTGTCTTAAACACGGCACTAAACTGTTACTTACAGTCACGGCACAACACTGTTCTTCACATAAAAACACTTTACCGTACTGCACTAAGTCGTAATGTAGCACTAAACATCCCTCAAAGACCGCTGAGCATCAACTGACTGCAGGCCGAGCTGTACGCCCTTATATAGAGGAGCGGAAAACATCAAAGGATGAGGCCCGAGACTATTCCAGGAAGGACTGGTAGGGACTAGGACGGTCTAGACCAATTAGCGGCACCTTTTGATCTCCTCCACACTCCCCAAACATGCGGCTCCCTCTCTGCCAATCCTTCACATATTTGATTTTTGCAGCACTATGTTGTCATAGCTCTTGGTGAACAGCAACATCACAGGCCAATCAGCCAGTAATGATGCTCTTCATCGATAGCTATGGCAACAATATCATTTATACTGCCAGTACAAACCCTTTATTAATATAAATATATATTTATACAGGCAATATGAGGATAATTCCCAAGTTATCATTAATTTTATTTCAAAAAATAAGTATTGTCATTTGTTATTGAAAATCTGAACTTAATTATTAATAGATTGGAGATCAGAATGTTAAACTTTCTTTTATATGATTTTATATATGAAATTATGAGTATTTATTTGTATGATTGTCTTGACCAGATGTTCAACCATAGATAATTAAGGCTACTTGTTGATCAGGAGAGAAATTAAGGCTTCCCAATCTCATCTTCCAGAACATTAGAGTCAATAAACTTTGTAAACATACTAACCTGAGCAATAGTGATGACTAATGGTGGAATGCGAACATCATCAAAAGATTCGGGAGGCCTCCATGTAGAATGTTTACTTTGACTTACCATGTCTTTATTGATTCGCATATCGTGAATAACTACGTTAACTAACTTGGAAACTTCACTACTCAGAAAGCTGCTTCGAAATCCTATCTGGTCTATTTCCTGTATAAATAAATGAATTTATTAAAAAACACTTCTAACTTATAATATTGTTTTTAAAGTTTGGAATGAATTTGCCCCCAGAATCATTAGAAATAGGAATTAGAAAGTTTATGTTTAATATTTCACTAGTTTGTAAATTGTGAAAGAAATAACTAAAGAGTGTCTTAAAAGTAATAGTTTGGTTTGGGATCATTTCAAAGAATTTCTCTTTAACCCTGGATGCCAATGTGCATCAGTCTGACCCATACTTGTCGGAATAACAGAAGTCACTTCCCCACACTTGCAGCTGAAAACCAATCGATCTGTCCTAACCTGCTTCAGTCAGTATCCTTTCAACCTCAAAATAAAATGGATAGTTAATTTTTTTTTTTTGAAAGAACACCAAGGATTTCAATAAAATCTGGTACGTAAAAATAACACATGCCTGACATAATGATACTACTGATTTATTTGTCACATGCTTAGTTATTTCAGTATTTTTTTTTTCTAATTTCAGAACAATTGATGAAGTAATTACTGGTTTTAGAGGGACCATTAATTTATAATGAGCTAAATGATGATAATGAAAATTGAGAAGATATTGTTGAAAAAGAAACAAGTAAGAGGAGAACACCGATACTAAAGGAACTGCTGGTTGAGGCTGAACGAAATGCTCAGAAGACCATGGCAGATGCAATGATTGTAAATGGATACACCACAAAATCATTCAGAGAAGAGGTCAAATCGTTGCTTGGCATAACGGAAGGGGAAACAGAAGCACCATGTACAAGTCATAAGGAGCAAGCAAAATCTAGTTTCTCTGCAGTTACTAATTACAGAGGAGAACATCAGTGTAATGCAGAAATTGCAATGAGCCGATCTGTGGTGAACACCAGGTGAAATTGTATACATCTTGTGCAAAGTAAAAAGCCTATAAACACAAATTATTTTTATTTTATAAACCATTTTTTATTCTGTATTAAATTTTTCTTTTCTATATTTGAATAATGTAAAATAATTTCTTAATTTGTATTTATAATGTGTTAATAATGTACAACCATGGAAAATAAAAATGGTTAACTTATGTATTTAATTAATTTTTACTATTAAAAATGGTTATTTTTGGTATGCTTCAAATTAGCGTATGTTTGGTTATATTGGGGTTAAAGTGAACATTGGCAATCCAGAAAAAAGAAGAAAGAATATACTATTGCCATAGATCTCATGGAAAGCTCTGGACCCAAGGTAACTTGTTTTGATCCGTTTAGGAGATAAAAAAAATCCGTCACGCAGGGGCGGTGTAAACTAAGCAGACTTCCCTCCCCTCCCTAAAGGATGCCCAGGTCAGTTTAGACTCAAGATAATTGTACTTAAGGCAACAGTTTTTCTAGTAGAGAAGAAACAAAGTAAACAAAATATAAACGAGAATGACCCAGTTGGTCAGACATTATATCATCTTTTTAAAAAGTGGGGTATCTGGGCTCAACTCTTAAAACACTAAATTTAAAAAAATACTTTCTTGTGAAAAATGCTTATCTAGAAAAAAAACAAAAGGTTCATGCTATTTTTAACTTTATATGATTTTCAGAGATGTGAACTATTTGTTCTAGGAAAGGAATTTAAGGATAGAATGAGAATTACTTGGAAGTAGCTTCATACCTTGGCAGATAGCATTTATAAACCAACGTACTTGACATGACAGGCAATATTTAAGTTAAGTGAAGGACCCTCATTTAAATATGGTAACAAGGGCCGGAACTATAATTTATATGTTCATTGTGATAATTAATATGAAAAATAAATTATTAACTCTTAAAAGAACATTTTAAAAAATACTTTACAATCTGAAAAAAATTAATAATTCACAAGTCTATCAGGGGGTAAAATGCGTTCCCTCCATCCCAATAAATAAAGATGATCCCGTTCCCTTACTTCTAAATAATCTAATGTTAAGTGATCCTAATATAAAATGCAATGAATAATACTTTTACATATTATGGACAAAGGCCACCATTATACATAAAAAAAAGGTTGTTCCACATTCTTCTAGATTATTACATTTTAACAAATGATTGTCCATTAAGTTGTTTTAATGGGCAGATTGAGACCTGTGGCCTAAAATTACAATAGCTGGACTTGTATTAAACGCTGCACTGGAATACTCTTATGTGCACAAAGCTATTAATTAAAATCAATATTTCAAGTATCAAAAGTAAGAAGAATGAGAACCAAAAACACTGCCTCAGTTATGCTTACATATGGAAATTATTAGTCATAATTAGAGGAAACATTAAATACACATAGTTTGTAATTACTTACAATAGTAAAGCCATTTGTGCATAACTGTACATCGTGTAGTGTCATGTAAGGAATTCCAATACGGCCAATTCTTGCCTCAATGTGGTAGTATCTTTTAATAAACCATCTTATACACTGAGGGAAAATTCTGAAAACAGAGCACCCTTTAATATATAATTACAGAAAGAAACCAAACCTCTTTCACAGTTGTCATGTACCTAGTTATTGCCAGATAAACTAAGAAGCAACAGAAAATTATTTCTGCCATAGGAAACATAACGATACTATTTAAATTAAACGTTTTCTTCATTAAATCAATAACAAACATGACACATTTGTTTACATGTTAAAGAAGGTAACAAAGTATGTGTGGTTACAGTTGAGTGAGTGCTCAAATTAGAGATAGCGCTCCAAGCGCTTCCAATCAGCTGATTTCAAAGCCAAAACTACTTTCTGAATAATATCACTGGCAGTGGCTTTTGTCAAAATGGCAGCTATGAGGCTCTTGGCTAAAAGGTGTTTCTCTTCAACTAAATCTGTTTTTGCTGAAATCCCATCAGCTTCTGCTGTATCTGGCGATCATGGAGGTAAATACATTTTTTTTCTTCTTCAATTTCAAATTTGAACTCAACATTTTTCTCTTTTCTTTTGAAACCTCTTATCTGGCCAACCCACTTATGATTATATTTCTCTGCTAATATCAATAATATTTACTTTCCTATAGCTAGTTTGGTTCTCCTTTTGCAAATGAAGATTTTAATTCATCAGAATGACACAACGAAAAATTACTAGAACTGTTCTAGTTTTCTCTATATAAAATATTTTGCTCTATCTTTCCTTATTTCCCTTCTTATCAGTTGATGAATTTTGTTGTATAACGTTTTCTATTTATTTGAAATATAAATCCATTTTATTTAAAAAATCTAATGTAGGAAGAAGTGAATTTTGAATCATCCCTTAATTCAAAAAGAAAATTTTTAAGATAGGATGCATATCCCATTGCATTGAGATGAAATATCTAAAAGTATATAGTACTGACTTTTCATTTAGGAAAGGACTTTTTTAATGAAGTTAATCAGTATTACAAAAGCTCCCTCAGCAGCTTAGTTGGAAAATATATTGAAGGACTCCTTATAAAGTTTGCTTTCCCCCCCCCCCTCAGTTTTGTACATACAACTTTGATCCACCAACATCATATAATATAGTCTTAAAAGAGTCGTTGATTCTTCACATAAGAGTGGCTATTGTAAATTATTTTAAAACCTTACATTATCTTTTGTCATTAACCTTGAGTTCTGATTGGAAGTGGACTTTCAGTTTCATTTATATTTCTGGAATAATTTTCATATTAGCTACCTTGTCTTGGCTGATGTTTAAATTTTTATTTTCAGCGGGGGTTAAGTTATGGCGAAACATAAGCATTTTTTGTGGAGTGCCTTCAATAGCACTGTGCACGGCAAATGCTTGGCTGGCCCACCAAGCACACCATCATGATGAAAGGCCAGAATTTATTAAATACGATTATTTAGCAGTAAGAAACAAGGTAATAATTCTATTAGTTATCTTATTACAATATCATAAACTTTAACACAGCAATGGTTCACTGGATAATTGACTCAACCAATCTTTCCATTATGACTGGTGGCAGGTCATGGTTATCGTATTCCTATCTGTATTCTGATGGTATTACAGGACAAATATCGCTGTTCTTTATTCAGTAGCTTATGCGTTACCTCATGATGCTTAGTTGACACCATGAAACAATTATTAGAATTAATCTGTCATTAGTTAACCACTACTTTTAAATAACTTAGAGGATAATTGGATATCAGGAACAGTACTCAATCAACCAAAAGATGAGTGTATTTTTTGTGCTGACAGTTTTGGACACCATTGGTATCCTTCTTCAGAGCAATATTGTTACACAGGAGTTACTGTCTCACGGAACAGTGCTCACATCTTTAAAAAAAAATATTGATTTTTTTATACAATTTTTGTCTATTGATAGTACCAACTACTTACTGTGAGGTTGTATCTGCCCGCTCTCCCAAACTGAACTCAATGACACTCTATGTGGGTTCACCCCTCCTTGATTATAAGCTATTTTACCTCTTTTAGGAACGAACAGGAGTAGGGATTGTAAGAGAGGCATGAAATGTAAAATAATGATATTTTATTTCCTATCTGTTTTTCTGCAAATAACACATTAAAAAGTTAGGGAAAAAATGCACTTATCTTCTGTCTGATTGAGTAGTTCTTTAGCTAAAGCCAAACTATCTTCAACATCATTTATTAAATTGAATTATTTATTAACGTCCACATTTGCAACTAAGGCTAATTGGGATGGGTTCTCTACAGGTTACCACCCTTTTCTAGCCAGGGTGGGCCTAAGGATTTTTATTTAATGAATTCCATCACTAAATAAATTCCTTTGCCCAGGCGGGAATCGAACTCGCCACTCTAGGTTTACCATGTGAGATTAAGGTCAATGCTTTAACTCACATGGCTAACCTGAGCCCCCATCATTTATTAGAATTAATATTTAAACTGCCTATAAAGTTTATTCAAATAGTGTCTATGTTCTTGATAAAAATTACTTTCATTATATTAATGTTTTTTCATAAACATTTATCTATTAGTCATTTGAGGGGTCAGAAATTGAAACATTATTTTTATCAAGCCAAAAAACAGTTTTTTTTTTTAAATTCATACGTGGATTGCATTTGTAGATGAAGCGTATAAAAAATAATGCCAGAGATTTTGTGTTGAATTAAATTGAGCAAATAAGATCAAGAAATCACATATTAATGCAGAGTATTTATAGGTGCTAACAGTTATCAGGAGGCCACCAATTTAACGATGATTATTAAATCATATTAAAAAAATCACTTTATTATTTAGAATAACACTTCGAGAATTTATTTGAATGAGAAAATATAATTATAAATTAAAGTTAGCCCAAAACTGGACAATGTCGCGGAGTAGCTGGATAAAACGATCGTCTCCAGGTATCGTCTGCCACGTCAACTCTGCAAGGTAGCAGCAACCAAGTGGTATAAGAAACAATCAATCATTTTCTTATAACAAAAGAAACATAATGACTAAGATAACCTAGTCAAGTATGAACAGCCTAAAGTGATAGCAATAACACTGGATAGCAATACGTGGTTTTGAACCAGTAAATATTTTATCTGTAAATAATGAGGGGCCTCTAGTTAACCATTTTGTCATTTATAAATTCTAGAAGTGTTATTTTAAATAATAAAGTGATTTTCTTTTAATTATGATTTAATAATCGACTTTAAATAGCTTATAAGTACCTATTTATATTATAACCATTAAACAGTGTAAACTCATGAAACGAGTTTTACCATTACAATTTACATTGATGTAAATTTCAAAATTGAATTATATATTTTGAAATAAAAAATAATAATGAAATTTTACCTGATCTTAACTTATTATGGCAAAATTAACAGCATCTTTTTTGACATCTGCAAATGATGATCATTAAATATTCTTTTTGTTTCAGAAATTTCCTTGGGGTGATGGAAACCATTCTCTCTTTCACAATCCACATACAAATGCTTTGCCTGAAGGCTATGAAGTATAAATTCATTCTGTATTAAGCAATCTATCGCAGTCATTGTAATTATTTGTTAATATTTCTTTTACTTTAAAAATAAAAAAAATAGAAGTTTAGTTAGTACTCATTTTTATTTATTTATACCCATTTTTGTTAACTCTTTGCTTGCTCTAGCCTTTTCTGGAGGCAGGCAGTCGAGTTTGGCTGATTTAGCTCAAATCTTCACAGGATATTAGCAGATTTTCCTTAAGGGAAATCAGCTATTGAGGTTGTACTCATGGCGGAATTTTCAAAATTTTTCTTCAAATGTCCATCGATCCTACCCAGGAGATGACGAAAATGAGGTCTGTTCAAAACTGTATATATATATATATATATATATATATATATATATATATATATATATATATATATTTGTCTGTTACCGCTCTAGAGGTCGCAATTATTGTTTAATCGTTACCAAACTCGATATTTAGTCGTTTTATGTAAAAAGAAAGATCAAGTTCGTTAACGGCTGAAATCGGTCCAGGGGGAGGGGGGGTTTAGAGGGGAGGATTTTCGAAAATTCGAAATATCTCCGTTACTATAGGTCAGATCGAAAACTTGTATAGAATAAATCTTATTGTAAATTAAATTTACTATAAATATTGTTATATACATTAATTCACTATCTTGAATATTAACCTAGCAAACCGCCACTTCTACTCATGTTACATAAACAATACTCTGCTACATAATAAATCACATTATTCGAAGTTTAAATACCAAAAATTGTATTCAAGAGACCTTTATTATACGAGATACATGCAAATATGTCCTGAAGATTGGGCCCCCCCCCCCCCCCCCCCACCCCCCCCCCCCCCCCCGTCTTAAGGTTTTTGATACTAAAATTTGATTGATAGGGATAACAATTATTCTTTATTTTATTACATTACTCGATATAGTAAATAGTTCTCTATAAAATTAATATGTTATTTTCTGATATATTTCAGTAATAGTTTTTCTTTCCGGTGTGAAGCGGGCAGACCCGTTTGTTTACATTTCTAACCTAACACTTCCTGTCGGCAGGTTATTGAAATTGGATGAACCATTTCTTATTTCCGTTTGTATTTATTCACGGTGGTGTTGTGTTACCAGTATATAGATTTATCTATTACTAAACTTCACGAGGGAAATCTGCTTAGTTTACGCAGCCCCTGTGTGACGGACTTTTTTTGTCAAGGACACACTACTAGCACTCTATAGAGGGTTTACTGGGAAGCTCTGAAGTTGAATATTTCCCACTAGATTGTGTAAATTATTTGAGTGAGATGTGCAGAAAACATGAAGTGCTCAGCTGGTGGAGATCTCGCCCTCCCACCTAGCAGTCAAAGGGTTAATCACTATTCTAGATAAAACTCTTTCACAACAACACCTGAGTACAGGCATCATACATACATATAATTACAATGCATTACCAGCTATGTAAATATGAAACCGGAATTTTGGCACTTACCACAGCAAAAAAGAAAACTCCAATTTTGAGGCAAACCAATCAACCATTCTCCTAAATTTTTATAAGAAGTAAACCACTGTTCAGCAAAGAGGTTTTAATTGGACAGAGCCATGTCTGGTAAGGGAGAAGCTTGTGCAGGTATTACCCAATGAAACCCCTCCTGTCAACTGATCCTTTCTGTGAAATGATGAAAATGAGATCTGTTTAACATATACAGATGCACCTTAAGGGAAATCAACTATTGAGGTCGTACTCATGACACGATATTCAAAAAAGTTCCTCAAATGTCCATCGATTCTACTCAGGAGACGATGAAAATGAGGTCCGTTCAAAACTCTATATATATTTGATCATTACCAAACTCAATATTTAAACATTTCATGTAAAAATAAAGTCAAGTTCGTTAATGGCTGAAATCCGATCATTGGGAGGGGGAATTTCGAAAGTCGTAATATCTCTGTTATTATGCATTGAATCGAAAAATTGTATAGAACCAATCTAATTGGAATGATGTACTATAAATTTTGTTATGTACGTTTTTTCACTATCTTCATTATTAACCAAGATATTTACATTTATTTAGTTTTTGGACTTCAGTAAAACTTCACTCTTACTCATGTAATATTAACAATAACCTGTTATATTATGAAGTAATTTATTTGTAGCCTAAAAACCAAATATTGTTCTCATTGAACTTTTATGTTTACATTTTTCAATACTCTCACAGTGGTTTAACTTTAATAGGTGATTTGAGAGAAATGTGCTAAGATCTCCACATACATACATTTGGCAATACTTCAATGCCCGAAAAATGTATGACTAAAACACCACTCTAGTACTACTTAATGCACTTACATATTTTCAAAATCTATATTTTAATATATTCAAATTAAAGATTTAAATAAACATTCTCTTAAAGAATTAAAATATGGGTAAGAAACAAATGCAAAATAGATTCCAGTATTAAATTTAATCAGTGGCTGTAAACATGTTTGCTTTTTTTTTCAACCTTAACCATATTTATACAAAAACATTATCTTTTTACTTCATAGCAATAAATACTTTATAAGCAGCTAATTAAATGTAACTCACCCGCCCCTCCCTTGCAGATTCTATAAAATTTGTCTGTCTTAAGACTTTCTGTTGCAAATTATCAAGTATGTTTAGCATTCAAGGAGAGGGAATAACCTGCTTTAAAAAGTAAGACTGTAATTCAATATTAAAACTGAACTTATTAAAAATCATTAGACAGTCAATAAATAAATATTTTATTAAATTTGGTAGATCACAATTATTTTGTATTGGATGAGTGATATTCTCATATATAGTAATAAACCATCAAAATTGAAAAACTATTATTATAGACACAAATGGCAAAAAACAGCATTAAAGTGACAGTAATTTAAAAATAATTACATAACTGATGAATGCAAATCAGTCTCTTATTATAGATTGACTAATTTAAATTCATATATATTAAATTATAAATTACTCCAATATAAAGGAAATTAAATAATGTCAGGAAAGTTTATCTTGGCTTGAAAATAAAAGAGCTATCTTCTTACTCATTTCTGGACCAAGTCTCTTTTTAGAGCCTTCTCTACCAATAGGAATATCTTGGAGCATATTTTCCCTTTCTTCTTTTAAATGAAGAAGATTATACGCCTGATAAAGAGCATATGGGGATGGATATTTAGAAGCAATTGCTTTAGCAATATCGACTGTTGACATTGGACATTGTGTCAATTGTTGTACCCATAGTCTTTTCATTCCATTGTTTTGCTTATCTATTTTGACACAAGAGCGTGAGCTCCCCTGAAGGTACGATGTTTTTTCCATTTCAATTTTTTCTTTCTCAATCCTATAAGGCTCCTCTCCGACAGATTTCGTTATCTTATTTATAAATGTCACCAAATCCATTTGATCATCAAGCAACCGATGACTTACGCCATAAATTAATTGTAACTCACACAATATATTTTCAATCCTGTCTCTAGAGGGTGTAACTTTGATTGCGAGTTCGCATTCTGTCAGAGGGCCTTTTTTCCTTTTTCTTCGGCAAAAGTCTCTCAAACCATAAATCACCAAGTAAATCCGATGGGATGGCTTCATTTTGTTAAGATCTTCAAAGAAGCTATTTACTAGACTTTTTTCAATTTTTTTAAGTAATGAAATGTGGTCCCATAAAATCAAAACATGAGGCTCTTCTGTATATTCTCCTGTAAGTTGTTTTCTGTACCAAGTAATTGAATCATTAAAACTCCTCTGTTTTTTTATAGGAACTTGTAGCAATCCAACTTCTGACACAATTATATTAAATGTAGAATTTTCTAGAACACTTTCGTCCACAGATATAGTCACATAATTCAAACAAGTTGCAGGTGACAAGTGTTTGTAGTTTTCTTTTGCTTTCACTTTCTGAGCTTTGTCAATCTGACTGGGATCTTTCTTTCTTTTTGAAGCTTTTGAGTTAGCTATAACTGAGGGCACATGATTACTCACAGGATGAGGGAGGGCTAAATCAAATGCAACATCACTATCAGAATCTGTCAGATCACTTTCAGAAAGTGTATGAAATTCTTGGGACATATCAGATGAAATATTTACGGTATTACTGTACTTATAAAGTAAATATATAGCGAGAGAAGCAACACTTAGAATCACTGCAACTTAACAGTTTGATCAAAGCTAAATCCAAAAAAGACGATTATCTTATTTTTACACAAGCAGGTTTAACAATGTAAACATTTGAATTTTCTAATTCCCCAGAAGAGCTGCCTCAACGTTCATTACTGCTTCCTTCAAAGTCAAATATAGAGGAATGAATTTTGCTCAAAGAGCTCGGAAACCATTTGAGAGTAACAACGATATTGCATATATGTATGTGCATGAAGGCTATGAGGATGGATTATTTATACTATTTATTATTGTTTTAATTTATTTTATGAATTTTGGGTGGATAATCATCTCCTATTCATACAATGCTATTGATCACATATCGATGAAATATAATCATTCATTCAAATTAGTAGGTGATTGTTTCTAAATCGTAACTAGTCTCGCTAAAAAATGTAATAATTTAAAATCCATGAGAAATGGAGTTTACTTTGAGTCTGTCCTCATAGCGTGATAATTTCAAACATTTTAGCAGATTTCTTTTAACTCATGGCGCCATTTTTGCCAAATTTCCAAATGGACATTTGAGGAAAATTTTCGAAATTCGCGTCGTGAATACGACCTCAATAGCTGGTTTACCTTAGGGGAAATCTGTTAATAAGCTGTTATATCAAGAAGCAGATTATTTGAAGCTTAAATACCAAATAATGTTCTCATTGAACTTGCTTCATTACTCGAAAATATTTATTTCATCTATACCATAATAGATTATTAACCGTTTAATTCAACAGTAAAGTTAATGGCTGAATTTCATTGATCCTACCAAGGAGATGACGATAATGAGGTCCGTTCAAAATTATATATATGTATATATATATATATATATATATATATATATGTGTGTGTGTGTAACTACTCTAGCGGTCGCAATTTTTGGTTAATCGTTACCAAACTTGATATATAATCGTTTTATGTAAAAGTAAAGATCACGTTCGGTAATTGCAGAAAGACTGGCGGGAGGAATTCTGAAAATTCGGAATATCTTCGATATTTTTCGTTGGATCGAAAAATTGTATAGAACCAATCATATTGTAAATTTAATTTCCTATAAATGTTGTTATATACATACATTTTCTATCATGAACATTAATTGAAACATTTGGATATTTTAGTTTTTTGCCTTCAGTAAACCCCACTCCTACAAATGTCATATTCACAATAAGCTGTTATATAATGAATCACTTTATTCTAAGCTTAGATACTAAATGTTGTTTTCAAGAGACCATTATTATGCGAGATGCAAATTCGTTGTGGCGGAAGTGCGCCGGAACAATAATAATAACGGTTGTCTTGAATAGCTGTAGAGGTAACCATAAGATAACCTGCCGGGAAGTGATGTAGGCAAACACGAACTATATACGCCGCCAGGGCAACATTTAAGTCAGTTATGTAAATGGCGGAGATCAATATAGATGTGTAGTAGCCCCAGTTGTGTGTGCTTTAATTAATTTTCTTGTTACATGTTTCATTAACTATGTTACAACTTTCTAAAATAAAAGTGATGTGTTTGAAACGTTTATTTAATTATTTAACGAAGAACGTTAAAGTGATCCCTTCGTTAAAACGTCGTCACTTAAGATGTGTACGTTCTTGTTTCAAAAATATTTACTTGATCTAGGTTAGGTTAATTGTTTTTTTTTTTTTTGAGGCGAGAAACTACTGGGTTATTATTATTATTATTTATTAACGTCTACTTTTTGCACCTAAGGCTAATTGGGAAGGGTTATCTACAGGTTACCACCCTTTTCTAGCCAGGGTGGGACTAAGGATTTTATTTAATGAATTCCGTTACTAAATAAATTCCTCTGCCCAGGCGAGAATCGAACTTGCCACTCTAGGTTTATTACGCCCTTTTACTTGATATATCCCATACTCCATAATTAGCTGTTTCAGTTAACACTAAAGATCATATTTGTTGTTTTAGTGGAAAGGGTGGATTCGAAAATTCAAAATATCTCCGTTATTATGAGTCGGATAGTAAAATGTTATAGAACCAATCTGGATATAATAATTGATGGTATACGATTGTTATTCTACGCATTTTTTCGAAATTCAAGTACCTATTCAGGCAGTTTTTCGCACTTTCTTCTTTTGGTAGATTTCCTCTAAGGGAAATCAGCTATTGAGGTTGTACTCATGACGCGATTTTCGAACAATTTCCTCAAATGTCCATCGATCCTACCTAGTAGATGACGAAAATGAGGTCCTTCAAAATGATTCTGTCACCTCACAATTCTTATTTGAACGTAACCAAACTCGATATATAAGCTTTTCATGCAAAATTAATGGATGAGTTCGTTAATGGCTGTAATCAAACCAGTGGGAGGTGGTTAGAAGGAGCGAATTTCGATAATGAGAAATATTTCAATTATTATGCATCGGATCGAAAAAGTATATAGAACCAATCTTATTGGAAATGTAATGTTCTATAACTGTTGTTAAGTAGGTTTTTTCACTATGTTGATTATTAACCGAGATATTTGGATTCATTAGTTTTCGGCCTTCAGTAAACCCCACTCCTACTGATAATTACAATAAGCTGTTAAAGCATGAACCTCTTTATTCTAAGCCTGCATTATTGTTTTAAGAGACTTTTATTATGCCAGATAAATGCAAAGTCGTTGTGATGACGTCACTAAGCAAGATTTTAGGTTCTTGGCCCGATTTTTTTGATCTGTAACAAATACGAAATTTAATCGTTTCAGTCAACACTAAAATCATTAATTATTGGCAAAAATCGGACATGGAATAGTGAGGGTATGGAATTCGAAAGTTCATAGTTATTTATTATACAAGTGACGAAAGTAGATCATTTTACAACTCGAGTGAAACGTTTACCCACAAGAGCGAAGTGAGTGTGGTAATTTCACGAGAGTTGTAAATTCTACTTTCGTCACGAGTGTAATATTAAATTTTTTCTGTAATCGTGTAATAGATGATCAGATCTAACCAGAATATGAACAAAATTAGGATTCAAATTAGGTATGTTGTTGGTAGGTTATAAGCATGGTTGTGAAAGGTTATAAGCATAGTTATAAAACAACTAGTGATGATTGTGAAGTAGTGCAGATAGATATTTGTCTGTTACCGCTCTAGCGGTCGCAATTTTTGTTTTATCTTTACTAAACTTCATATATAATCGTTTTATACAAAAAGACAGATCAAGTTCGTTAACGGCTGAAATCGGACCAGGGGGAGGGGGGGATTTAGAGGGGGAGAATTTCGAAAATCCTTAATATCTCCGTTATTATGTGTCGGATCGAAAAATAATATAGACCCAATCTTATTGCAAATTTAATGTTCTATAAATGTTGTTATGTACATTTTTTCACTATCTTGATTATTAGCTGAGATATTTGCATATTTTAGTTTTTGGTCTTCAGTAAACCCCCACTCCTACTCATCTCATATTAACAATATTCTATTATGTTATGAAGGATTTTATTTGAAGCTTAAATACCTAATATTGTTCTCATTGAACTTTTAATTTTTGAGATAAATGCAAAAACGTGACGCACTTGGGAAATCTGCTTAGTGTACACAGCCCCTGCGTGACGGACTTTATTACATAGAAATATAGAATATGTGGTATGCGGAGATGACAAGTGTGTTATACCAGCACGTGGGAAATCTGCTTAGTGTACACAGCCCCTGCGTGACGGACTTTATTACATAGAAATATAGAATATGTGGTATGCGGAGATGACAAGTGTGTTATACCAGCAAGTGGGAAATCTGCTTAGTGTACACAGCCCCTGCGTGACGGACTTTTTTACATAGAAATATAGAATATGTGGTATGCGGAGATGACAAGTGTGTTATACCAGCACGTGGGAAATCTGCTTAGTGTACACAGCCCCTGCGTGACAGACTTTATTACATAGAAATATAGAATATGTGGTATGCGGAGATGACAAGTGTGTTATACCAGCACGTGGGAAATCTGCTTAGTGTACACAGCCCCTGCGTGACAGACTTTATTACATAGAAATATAGAATATGTGGTATGCGGAGATGACAAGTGTGTTATACCAGCACGTGGGAAATCTGCTTTGTGTTCACAGCCCCTGCGTGACAGACTTTATTACATAGAAATATAGAATATGTGGTATGCGGAGATGACAAGTGTGTTATACCAGCACGTGGGAAATCTGCTTAGTGTACACAGCCCCTGCGTGACAGACTTTTTTACATAGAAATATAGAATATGTGGTATGCGGAGATGACAAGTGTGTTATACCAGCACGTGGGAAATCTGCTTAGTGTACACAGCCCTGCGTGACAGACTTTATTACATAGAAATATAGAATATGTGGTATGCGGAGATGACAAGTGTGTTATACCAGCAAGTGGGAAATCTGCTTAGTGTACTCACCCCATGCGTGACAGACTTTAATACCTATAAATATAGAATATGTGGTATGCGGAGATGACAAGTGTGTTATACCAGCAAGTGGGAAATCTGCTTAGTGTACACAGCCCCTGCGTGACAGACTTTATTACATAGAAATATAGAATATGTGGTATGCGGAGATGACAAGTGTGTTATACCAGCACGTGGGAAATCTGCTTAGTGTACACAGCCCCTGCGTGACAGACTTTATTACATAGAAATATAGAATATGTGGTATGCGGAGATGACAAGTGTGTTATACCAGCACGTGGGAAATCTGCTTAGTGTACACAGCCCCTGCGTGACAGACTTTTTTACATAGAAATATAGAATATGTGGTATGCGGAGATGACAAGTGTGTTATACCAGCACGTGGGAAATCTGCTTAGTGTACACAGCCCCTGCGTGACAGACTTTATTACATAGAAATATAGAATATGTGGTATGCGGAGATGACAAGTGTGTTATACCAGCACGTGGGAAATCTGCTTAGTGTACACAGCCCCTGCGTGACGGACTTTATTACATAGAAATATAGAATATGTGGTATGCGGAGATGACAAGTGTGTTATACCAGCAAGTGGGAAATCTGCTTAGTTAACGCAGCCCCTGCGTGACGGACTTTTTTACATAGAAATATAGAATATGTGGTATGCGGAGATGACAAGTGTGTTATACCAGCAAGTGGGAAATCTGCTTAGTTAACGCAGCCCCTGCGTGACGGACTTTATTACATAGAAATATAGAATATGTGGTATGCGGAGATGACAAGTGTGTTATACCAGCACGTGGGAAATCTGCTTAGTGTACACAGCCCCTGCGTGACAGACTTTATTACATAGAAATATAGAATATGTGGTATGCGGAGATGACAAGTGTGTTATACCAGCACGTGGGAAATCTGCTTAGTGTACAAGCCCCTGCGTGACGGACTTTATTACATAGAAATATAGAATATGTGGTATGCGGAGATGACAAGTGTGTTATACCAGCAAGTGGGAAATCTGCTTAGTGTACACAGCCCCTGCGTGACGGACTTTTTTACATAGAAATATAGAATATGTGGTATGCGGAGATGACAAGTGTGTTATACCAGCACGTGGGAAATCTGCTTAGTGTACACAGCCCCTGCGTGACGGACTTTATTACATAGAAATATAGAATATGTGGTATGCGGAGATGACAAGTGTGTTATACCAGCAAGTGGGAAATCTGCTTAGTGTACACAGCCCCTGCGTGACGGACTTTATTACATAGAAATATAGAATATGTGGTATGCGGAGATGACAAGTGTGTTATACCAGCACGTGGGAAATCTGCTTAGTGTACACAGCCCCTGCGTGACAGACTTTATTACATAGAAATATAGAATATGTGGTATGCGGAGATGACAAGTGTGTTATACCAGCACGTGGGAAATCTGCTTAGTGTACACAGCCCCTGCGTGACGGACTTTATTACATAGAAATATAGAATATGTGGTATGCGGAGATGACAAGTGTGTTATACCAGCAAGTGGGAAATCTGCTTAGTTTAATGAGAACCTGCGTTACTGACTTTTTTTCATATATTTATAGAATATGTGGTATGCGGAGATGACAAGTGTGTTATACCAGCAAGTGGGAAATCTGCTTAGTGTACACAGCCCCTGCGTGACGGACTTTATTACATAGAAATATAGAATATGTGGTATGCGGAGATGACAAGTGTGTTATACCAGCACGTGGGAAATCTGCTTAGTGTACACAGCCCCTGCGTGACTGACTTTATTACATAGAAATATAGAATATGTGGTATGCGGAGATGACAAGTGTGTTATACCAGCACGTGGGAAATCTGCTTAGTTAACGCAGCCCCTGCGTGACGGACTTTATTACATAGAAATATAGAATATGTCGTAAGCGGAGATGACAAGTGTGTTATACCAGCAAGTGGGAAATCTGCTTAGTTAACGCAGCCCTGCGTGACGGACTTTTTACATAGAAATATAGAATATGTGGTATGCGGAGATGACAAGTGTGTTATACCAGCAAGTGGGAAATCTGCTTAGCTTACACATCCCCTGCGTGGCGGACTTTTTTTACATAGAAATATAGAATATGTGGTATGCGGAGATGACAAGTGTGTTATACCAGCACGTGGGAAATCTGCTTAGTGTAACACAGCCCCTGCGTGACGGACTTTATTACATAGAAATATAGAATATGTGGTATGCGGAGATGACAAGTGTGTTATACCAGCACGTGGGAAATCTGCTTAGTGTACACAGCCCCTGCGTGACGGACTTTATTACATAGAAAGATAGAATATGTGGTATGCGGAGATGACAAGTGTGTTATACCAGCACGTGGGAAATCTGCTTAGTGTACACAGCCCCTGCGTGACAGACTTTATTACATAGAAATATAGATTATGTGGTATGCGGAGATGACATGTGTGTTATACCAGCAAGTGGGAAATCTGCTTAGTGTACACAGCCCCTGCGTGACGGACTTTTTTACATAGAAATATAGAATATGTGGTATGCGGAGATGACAAGTGTGTTATACCAGCAAGTGGGAAATCTGCTTAGTTAACGCAGCCCCTGCGTGACGGACTTTTTTACATAGAAATATAGAATATGTGGTATGCGGAGATGACAAGTGGGTTATACCAGCACGCGGGAAATCTGCTTAGTTTACGCAGCCCCTGCGTGACGGACTTTTTTTACATAGATATAGAGAATGAGTTGAGATGACAAGTGGGTTATACCAGCACGCGGGAAATCTGCTTAGTTTACGCAGCCCCTGCGTGACGGACTATTTTTACATAGATATAGAGAATATGTGGTATGCGGAGATGACAAGTGTGTTATACCAGCAAGTGGGAAATCTGCTTAGTTAACGCAGCCCCTGGGTGACGGACTTTTTTACATAGAAATATAGAATATGTGGTATGCGGAGATGACAAGTGTGTTATACCAGCACGTGGGAAATCTGCTTAGTGTACACAGCCCCTGCGTGACGGACTTTTTTACATAGAAATATAGAATATGTGGTATGCGGAGATGACAAGTGTGTTATACCAGCAAGTGGGAAATCTGCTTAGTGTACACAGCCCCTGCGTGACGGACTTTTTTACATAGAAATATAGAATATGTGGTATGCGGAGATGACAAGTGTGTTATACCAGCACGTGGGAAATCTGCTTAGTGTACACAGCCCCTGCGTGACGGACTTTTTTACATAGAAATATAGAATATGTGGTATGCGGAGATGACAAGTGTGTTATACCAGCAAGTGGGAAATCTGCTTAGTGTACACAGCCCCTGCGTGACAGACTTTTTTACATAGAAATATAGAATATGTGGTATGCGGAGATGACAAGTGTGTTATACCAGCAAGTGGGAAATCTGCTTAGTGTACACAGCCCCTGCGTGACGGACTTTTTTACATAGAAATATAGAATATGTGGTATGCGGAGATGACAAGTGTGTTATACCAGCACGTGGGAAATCTGCTTAGTGTACACAGCCCCTGCGTGACGGACTTTTTTACATAGAAATATAGAATATGTGGTATGCGGAGATGACAAGTGTGTTATACCAGCACGTGGGAAATCTGCTTAGTGTACACAGCCCCTGCGTGACAGACTTTATTAGCTAGAATCAAGGCTGGCATTGAATGTTATACAACTAGCCCTACTAGGATTAGCAGCAGCACATCCCTACCTGCGTATGAGTATTTTCTCTTGACCAAACTATTCCTTTGCTCATGTTGGGGGATCAGTATGCAGGATTCCTTTCTATAAACATGGCATGACCAAAGCTCATTAAACATGCATACTTATCGCTACTAGCCGTAACAGCATTTATATAGGCTTTAATAAATCAAATATATTCACACATATGGAACAATAAAACAGGAAAATAAAAATGGAATACAATTACAAATGTAGTGCATTTATTTCAACAATATGTTTAATTCCACATTTCTTGCATTTGCTGAACGAATAGCAATTGTGAGCAATCAGTTAATAGGCATGTATTGATGGCTGAGCAGCTCACCATTAGAGCATAAAAAAAAAGTAAATATTAATTTAGTTTTTTTTTTTTTTTTTAATTAAGAGATTTCAACTAAAGTGTATGTTTATACAGCAGCAGGTGTGTTTTACAATGTAAAGTGGAAGCTTTAAAAAAGCTCAATAAGAGTTACAATTTTATAAAATTGAATATATAACAAACTGGAAATAAATTTAATGTGAAAAATACAGATTATGATCCATTATATTAAGCTTAAAAATTAAATTAAAAAAAAAAAGTCACTAAGGTACATTTGAGAAGGAAAATGAAGTATAATCAAAATACAGCTTAAAGAAAGATAACATTAAAAATTTGGTTTCTCCGCATAATATCTGTTTCTGCGTTTGAGTATCTCGATTTATTATTTTAGGCCATACATTATTACAGTTCTGCAATTTTTTTCAGTTGTAATACACAGAGTTTTCGATTGCATGCTCATGTACTGAGCTGTAATAATGATTAAATATTTAGTGTTGTTTCATTTCAATTCTGAAATAATAATATCCTATTTGAGATGATTAAATAAGAGTTAAATACTTTTGAACTTAAATAAATTTCGGAGCAATGAAACAATAGAATAAATTGAAGTGTCAAAAGCCCTGATGGTTTTCGATGAGCCTTACTTGAAATATGATATAGCAAATGAGGGTGTTAATAACTATTTAATATGTAGCCCAGGGCTGTCTTACGCAGAAGATTGTGAAGCCTGAGCAATCGAATTCTTATCCACTTATTTTTATAAGCAGTAGTGAGGCCAGTCTTACAAAAGAGCTCTTATAGAGCTCCACTTCACGCCTTCTTTAAAGTTTTTGTTTATCAAACATTTTAAAGAATTAATAGCATGGAAACATATTCCCATTAACAGAACTGAGAATTCAAATAGTTGACGTAATGTAAACTAAAGTAACATATTGGAACAATGTATCATTCAGTTGAGGAGTAGTTATTTCAGTACTGCGAGATAGTTTGGAGCTACGTAAAGTATTGAGGTTTTATTAATTATGTTGCACCACCATGACAGGTGTCTATCGGTATGTGACTGAAAGTCACATAGTTCTTCTGCTTCTCACTAGAATTTTGATCAGGTCATTGAAAATATATTAAAGCCTAAAATTTTCCAAAACTACTCGAATGGGGAAGCTACAATTATGGTGTGCTGATGGCAATTTCTAACTAAACAACTAGTTTGCTAACAATCATTCCTATTGTTAATGATAAATCAATGTGGCAGAAAATGAAGAATTACAAAATAAGGAAACTCCTTCCTATTTAAAAATTATCCAACATTTTCTGAGAGATATTCTGACTTGAAGAAATACACTTTATATCTTGACGATTTGACTTTTCTTATTTTAAAGGTTTAATTTGATTCATTTTAAACTTAAATATAATAATAAAAATACAACTATAAATTATTCTGGATTTTGTTGAAATAAGTTATGTGTGTATACATTTTAAAAGCTTATAGTAATTGTAGATATTACTACAGCTTGGTACCTATAAAATAACCATGGCACTTCGTTTATGATAGTTTTCATTTGAATCACAGATTCCAAGGATGATGTTTTACAAAAAAGTTAAAACAGCGATTGAAGAAAGCTCTCTGGCAGGCTAAATTGAATCATATATGACCCAAAGGTGGTCAAAAGCTTCAAGACTCAAATCAGCCCAACCAGAGAACAATAAATTACCAAAGTTGCTCAGTTATTTTAACTGATTCCCGCCCCCTCCATCACTTTGATTCTAAAGTAAGGTTTTTAAATCACGATTGGAAAACTACACCTATTTATCAAAGCATCAACAAACATGTGTTATCAATAGATTTGAATTACAGGCAAAATTGAAATCATTAAAATATTTTGGGAATAGAATTATTTCTATGAGAAAAAAATGAGGCTGAACATTGGTTCAGTAGAAATTCTTAGGTTTTGAAATGAGTTTCCAACTAAAATAAGAGCTAGTCCAAAGGAAGGCAATTTCTTCTTGGGGCAAACAAAAGTTGTTGGATAAAAGATTTCTTTCCTTTTTATTGATGTTTGTTAGAGAATTTGCTCTTATCACATAAGCTATTACCACAGGTTGCATGTTATGAACTAAGCCTAGGACTAAAATAACATTTTATTTTGTGCAGCTAGATGAAGAAAATAACATTTTTTCTATTTTATGTATATGTATGCATGTACATATGTAGTTACTGTGTTTGTTAACAGGATATCTATTGAACAGGATGTTCTTTATCCCCTGAAACTTTTAATATAAACTTCCAAATTAGTAATGCTTTTGACCTAAGTTAAAAAGCAAAGTAATTTAGAAAGGAATAAAAAAAAAAATTGTGAATTTCTCCACAGAATCATGTATAGCACCTTTTCTTTTATCCCACAAAAATAACTAAAAGTCTGTAAGAAATATTTCCACTAAGTAATAATTGCTATTTATTCTCCCCACGGGATGGGGGGCTAAACTCTAGAACATTACTACAGCTTAAGTAGTCTCCTTGGCAACAGAAAAGCAAAAAGGATACTATTTTTGAATTAAAAAATAGTTTGGAATTATGTAATTTTATTTGCTCTTCAACCTTCTGCACATATGCCATTTTGGTGATTTGTTCATCCCTTACACGAAACATTTTATACAATTTTTGTGAGGAATAATTTTAAAAAATTGTATTAATCTTTAAAAGTGATCAATTGTGTTATTGTTAATTTCAAAATAAACACATTCTTTTATCTTTGGAAGTATACAAAAGGAGCTCTTATAATATGCAGCAACCTCAATGATACTAAGAGTATTGATGAGAGGGAAGGCAAAGGTAACGCTAGGGAAGCCCAGATTTTTTTTCAAACAATAGAATGGGAAGCAATACATACTAAGCAACTAAATGACACTCTCATGAAACAACAAATGGGAAAATGGAAAGCAACACATTTTATCTAGATGAGATGTAAACTGCCCTGATAATGGCAGCCTTTAGTAATGGACTATATACAAGTAAATTGTGAAAATGCTAAATAGATGTTGTGAAGGCCAGTCTATAATATTGTTGGTTCCCATTCAAGGCTTCCTTTGTGTTCAGCGAATCCAAATACGATGGATACTTATACAGTGTTAGCCAAAGATAGTAAAATGACCAGTCATTTGGATTTTAGAATTATTTTTTGTTTTTGAAACTGTTGGCTTTTCCAATTTATTGTTAAATAATAATAAAATACTCGTATTTCTGTAGGCTAATTAATAAAAATAATTGTTTTTTTAACAAATAATAGTAAACTGAATTGCAAGGCATTTAATCTCTAGCATAAAATAAATAGTAATAGACCAATTGTTTCATAACCAAATAATACTCGTACCCCGATTTGACGTATTTTACTCCCTATCAGTTGAAGAAAAATAGGACTGTAGTTCAGTTTCAATAAATTATCCTGTGAAATTTTGTTTTATTTCCAATAATTTGTTGTTAGTATTTAACCAGTGTTCTTGCCAGTCTTTGAGTATTTTTGTTTGTATTATCTCGTTGAGATCAGCTGGTGTAAGTGTAGTTGTGTCAGTAGTAGTCATTTTAGTTGCTAACTTTGAATGTTTGTCAATATCAGTCATTTTCTAATGTCCTTCTGTCAGGGTAACAACAACTTTTTAAAATTGCAAGTGATTAGTGAGTGTGTATTAGTTCGAGTATTTCTGTAATTACTGGGTGACTGGAGTAAATGTTTTCCTAGGAAAGTAAAGAACTTAAAGGATCTGTGCATATCTAAATATATCCGCCCTCATTAATTACTAGTGTTTAACTGCGACCCATTAAATGAATATTGATTACAGTATCTATATTGATTACTTTGCCTAAACCAATCTTACAAATCTTTTTGAAGGATTTATGAAACAAATTTAATAGGTAGGGTATCCTGGGATTTAAGATTTAATATATAAATCTTAAGAGTAAACAGTATTTAATAGTGATTAAATTTTCTAAATTATTTCTTTTGTAGCTAACCTTATATATATATATATATATATATATATATATATATATATAAAATTTCAAGTTATGAGAAAGGAAAAAACTCACAGCAGTTAGGAGAGATACTTAAGTCTGACTGAATGAAGTTCTTGATAACTCGACCATTTTAGAAGAATAATCTTTCTTTTTCAGCCATTTCGTTGTGTTGCACTTGATAATTGCTAGCAACAAAATAATAACAATAGGTTGTTATTTTTTATTCATGTTTTGGTAGAAGAGGGATAGATACCGAGCTTGAATGACACGTAGCGACTTATTGAGTAGCAAACAAGGCTATTGACTAGCAGTATATTATCCGCAATACGAGCATTGATAGAAATATTGATTGTAGCTATTAGGCAAAACGGATTTTGAACCCTGATATTTTTCGAATGTTTCATTTTTCCATCTTGAAGAAATCAAGTTATGTAGGATATATTAATTTCATTTGCGATGAGATATCATTGTATGCTTAATATAGTCATATTAATGATTATATTAAATAATCACTCATTTCTAGGGCTTTGCCTCCTTTAATTAATTTTAAGTTTCTATTCCATCAAAGGGGGAATAGAAACTCTGGGGCTCAGGTTAGCCATGTGAGTTAAAGTGTTGGCCTTAATCTTCCATGGTAAACCTAGAGTGGCGAATCGATTCACGCCTAGGCAAAGGAATTTATTTAGTGACGGACTCATTAAATAAAATCCTTAGTCCCACCCTGGCTAGAAAAGGGTGGTAACCTGTGGATAACCCGTCCCAATTAGCCTTACTTGCAAAACGTAGATGTTAATAAATAACTTAATTTTATTCCATCATAAATGATATTAACATATGTACAATTGATTCCTATATACCATGTTTTTGTGAAGCCCTCAAAATAAATCTTAATTAATTCAGAACTCATAATTAACAAACAAAAAATTAATAAAAAAATCATTAATTCGATTACAATCATTCGATGTAATTGAAAAAAGGGTTTTCTTTTGTAGCAATGTTATGTTATTTTGTAGCATGTTTGTCTTGAAATATATTCATAATTTTTCCCCAGTATTTTATCTAAAATATTCAGAGCTCCTGTTTCATATATCAGTATACAATAGTTCTTTCTCTTTTCCTATTATTGATATAGGTAATGTTAATGAAAATAACTTGAAAGGTTTTACAAGCTGCGATAACACATTGCTTGATAAATGCAACTGTTATAATAATAAACAAGATCACAATAACAAAATGCATAAAAACAAAACAAATACAGGTACAAGGTGACATATTAAATAATATCAAGTGGCTTGATACTTATAACTAAAGGTAAAGTTGATGAACATAGCACTAACATAGTTTAATTACAACAATAGAAATAGCAATGAGGCTTAAGCCTCCATTTCTTAGCAAACTTAGCAGTGTTCGAGTTAAATTTAATACATGTAGTATTTTTTTATGCTAAAATTTAAATAAGTTAACTTATAGCTAAATTAGTAGTACCGTTTATTTTCTGCGTGTTACAATCAATGAAATATCTTAAAAAACAAACTGCTAAAGTACATTAGTAACAAAAAAAAATAAACTTACAAATCTAAGAGTATAAATAACCATGCTATGCTGCAACACAGTTCTTAGAAATCATATATTTTAATCAAAATATTGGCTAGCAGAATTAATAAAATTGTAGTTAAAGTTAACAACCTAGAATTATTGAACAAGCGTAGAGTTGAAGAATCAAATCAAACAATTCAATGGACAGGATTAAGAGGAAATATAAAAAAGTGAGCTTTGATTCTATTTCAAACTAGATTTAACACCTTTTTAGTAAACAGTTTATTCATGATTCGTTCTTATATACTTCTGTTTAACAAGTAACCTATCCATTTACCTGTACAATCTTGTTCAATAAATCATTAGAGGATTGTTTTAAAACTAATTTCAGGTTGGGTCCTTATTTCTAGCAAAATTCAATGAAATCATAACCTCTTCCTTCCTTTAAATGAAGAGTTGTTGCTGAAGAGAAATCCTTCAGACCAATTTTCTTTTTAGAAACTTTATAGTTTGAAAAATCAGATTTACCTCCCCCTAGCCCTGAAATGACTTTGATTGGGTTATCAAATTTTTACTATAAATAAATAAACTCTCTTGTTCAAAAATGACACTGTTGGGATTAACAGATTAATTTTTCAACTGTAAACTCACAATGCTGAAGAGAAGAAAAGCATATTTCCCTCTAAAAAATTCAATAAATAACCATGCGATTGTGGCTATCCAATAGAAACATTAAAATATTGATAGAAATAAATAGACTAATGAAAAAATGATAATGTTCAAAATATCTAATCCATATATCTAATTAAATTGTAATTACTTATTTGAATTTTATATATATCTTAATTTTTCATTATATAGTCAATCTATTCTATTATGTTGTTTTAAATGTAATGGCCAAAGATCATTAAGAATGTTGGCAGAACAATGCTAATGAATTAAGCTAGCTAATTGGCTGTGAAATATATAAAATGAAAAATACTTTAAACTGAATTAAAAATCCCAAGAATTTTATAATTGATCAGGAATCGAACAATTTTTTCAAAGACAGTATAGCATGATTATTGTGTAAAAAATATTAATTTCTTAATCTTGGAATCACATTATTTTTATTAAGAGCTATATTTAAATGTACATCATATAAGAATAAGGACCATCTTTCTACAATACCAAAGAATAAATCTAATATACTTTGACAACTCTTAAACAAATTCTGATATAAAATAGATAAGCCCTGGCGATTTTATTTTAACTTATATCACAACTAGTTTCGTTAGACTAAAATGACTAGAAATTATGTCATTTGAATATACTGCCCCGCTAAATTATACAAGCATTTATTCCATGGCAATATTTTAAAAAGTTTTTCACATTGAAATAAATTAAAGTTATAGATGTGCGTTATTCACATGAAAAATATAAGTTGATCATTATTTTAGAGGGTTTAATAACTTTATAGAAAATTATAATCAATTATTTGAGTACATACTTTAAGCTTATTTAAAGTACTATTTATTTGTTTTAAAAAGTGCAATAAAAACAAATATGAAATAATAAACTTGTACTTATGTATCACTCATTAAGTCACAATGCTGAGAAGTAATGAATTTTCCGAGATCAGGAATAATCCCCAAAGGTATGTAGAACAATCATTTAAGGAGAATCGTCATCAGGCCAACATATATCGGGGATAGTCCTGAAAGAGCTACATCATTTGAGTAGGCTTTTTATAACAGACATTGTTGATTTTTTGTAGCCATCTCCGAAATGATTCCTAAAATTATTTGATAATTAAATAAGAGAATTTAAAGAATCATTCCAAAATAGAGAAAATGTTATAAAATAGTACCAATGGTTCAAATAATGAAAAAGCGTATAGAGTCGCTGTCTCCCTTCGAAACCAGAGGTTTTGGGGATGACTTTGTGATATGCATCATAAAAACCTTTCGTAAATCCTCCAAACATGCCTGATATGGCAAGCTCGTATTCGTGATGTCCATAAAATGCAGCTGGATCAAATATAACTGAAAACAATTTATTTCTTTAAATGTTAAATGCTATTTATTAACACCTATTTTATATGACTATCTTACTAGGAACAAGGTATTTGCAAGTGACCGCTTTTAGCAGATTTCCCTCAAAATTATAGTTTTATCGTTACCAAACTTGATATATAAGAGTTTCATGTCAAACTAAAGATCAAGTTCATTAACAGCTAAAATTGGACCATTGGGAGAATTTTGAAAATTCCAAATTTCTCCGTTATTATTGTTGGATGTGATATTATAACATATGTTTTGTTATACATAAACTAAAAGTGTTCCACGCGACATTAAACCACATGTGTTATGTTATAGATTATCTATTGTTTCTTGAGTCAGAATAAATGTAGTTGTTGTACTGTTTACATTGTGCTTCTCAATATCTTACAATAATAGATCGGATCGAAAAAGTGTATAGAACTAATCTTATTGTAAATTTAATTGTCTATAAATGTTGTTATATACATATTTTCTTAAAGATTAATATTAACCTAGATATTTGGAATTTTTAGTTTTCAGCCTTCAGTAAACCCCCACTCCTACTCATGTCCTAATACCTTACAACAATAAGCTGTTATAACCTCTTTATTCTAAGCTTAAATACCAAATATTGTTTCCATGGGACCTTTGTTATGCAAAATACATGTAAATTTGTTGTGTGATGATGTCATAAATTAAGGTTTTACAATCCTGTTTTGAAGATGTTTATTTGATCTATACCATACTCGATATTTAACAGTTATATTCAAAAATAAAGATCATGTTTGTGATTGGGCGAAATCGGACCAGGAGTAATGGGGAGAGGGGTTACAGAGGGAGAAGAATACAAAAATTCAAAATATCTTTGTTATTATTAGTCGGATCATAAAATGTTATAGAATCAATTTTTGTAAACTATTGTAGCTCTACAATTTTTGTTCTATGCATTTTTTTCACAACTCATGTACTAAGTGAGTTATTCGGACTTCCGCCTTCAGTAACCCTACCCTTCTCCCTTCTACTCATAGGATTTTTAAGAAATAGAGAATATGTGGAAGATGAGATCACGGAATTTAACAATATAAGTAGTTCAACACTAAATAAATTCCTATTGCCCAGGAAGACCAATGCCTTGGCTCGAACTTCTTTATACACTTCAGTTTCATTTGCAAAACTATGATACACTTTCATTTCTATCAAATAAAAAGCCGATATTTCTCGAAATATTTTATAAGTACATAATGCTTTCAAGGCACAAGCGTCCACTAAAGTGATTGTCTAATGCCGTTTTGGTTCAAATTCGAATTACAGCGGATGCTTGGTGAGTGTAATATCTCGGGATAAGCTTTAAATTTGAAAGAAACTGAGGTTTCTAACCCTCACCTACGAATTTATGATACTTTCCTACTTTATGATATGTAGCACATTTAATCAAAGAAATTTTGCAATATATTCTATGCTATTTGTGTATACTATGAAATATCACTTTATTGAATATTAAATCATCATTCTAAGGCAAACAGTAAATTTAGTTAATTAATGAAGTAAATAAAGAAAATGAGCTGTAACATCTGCAGTAAGTCAACTTGGATTAGAGTTGGGTTAAAACAGTAATTGTATTGCATATAACAACGAAATTTACTCTATTAAAGTTTGAGAATCGGTTGCTCAAGTATTTTTTTTTTGTGTCCCAATGTCATTCAATCAATGTCAGTCAATGTCAGATTGTGTTAATTTATGATCTTAATGTCTCTATAAATAGACCATCTTAGTCCATTGATCATATCTAGATGATGAAAATGAGGTCCGTTCAAAATTATACCTCTAAGTACTTTTATTTTTATATTTATGAGACTCTTTAATATTAAGATTATATGTGCATTCAGGTCTTGTTAACCTGTTTTGATTCAATTATATAATTGAATCTATAGTAGATGTGCACATCAATACAGGTTGAGACCTGTTAATAATCTATTTTTAATAGAATCATATATTCTTATATACTTTAGAGCTATATTTTCATTATGCATTACCTTGTATCACTGACGTATATTTCTATCATCAAGTCAAAACTTTTATCAAGGGTCTCCAAAACTGCTCGTATTTGATTGAACAGAATCGCAAAATATCATCTAGAGAGGATTGTTTTAAAATTCATTCTATTCTTCAACACCATTGTCATCCCAATCAAATTTTTAACTTGTTGATAGAAATATACGTATGTGATTCAAGGCCAAGCATAATGAAAATATAGCTCTAACCTATAAAACTGTTAAAGAATATTTTTATGTCTAGAGTTAGAAAATTTTAAATATCTTTATTAATTGTAAAATAACATAATTGCAAATAAACTGGTAAAACTAAATAAAACCATTTAAAAATATTATCCAAATATACGCATTATTATTGATAATTGTTATATACTTATGTATTCAATTAATAGTAATATATTTCTTGTATAAGATTAAATATTTCCATATACATATTATATTTTTGACAGAATGCATTAGAATTTTCTTTAAATATATGGAACACGTTAAAAATTAAATGCCAATAATTAAAAAAAAAAAAACATTTTATTTATTAATATTAAATAAACAAAAAGTAAAAGAAAATCAGAAAAAAAAAATAGTTGCTCTCAGTGAGTTTTGATCTCGAGATCTTGTGGTTACAAAAAAAGGATTCTTATTGTTCAGATGAGAATCGAACTCGCCACTGAAGGTTTATCAAGTGAAATTAAGATTGTCAGCTTAACTGACATGGCTAACCGGATATCCTGATCATATATAGAAAATAAATGCATTCCACTTGACTTAAAATGAGCCAAACAGCATAACAAAAATGTGCCTATTGTAGAATGAAATTTACTAGTAAATATCTTGTAGCATTGAATAAATTACCTGGATGCCTTTTAGTCTGAGCAGCATTCCCACCCCACAAGTCGCCATGCAGGAGTGATGGACGAATTCTCTGGTCTTTAAAAAATTTTGGAATAATTATTTGGAGTCTAGACCACATTTCAATAGCTTCTCTGTCACCTTTCTGAAAGTATGAAATAATATATTGATAATAATGAATGGACATTAACTTGTAGGTGCATAAATAAAGGAAATATTGTGATTTAAAATAAATCATATTTTATAATGATATTCAATAATGAACATGGTTATCTCTTCATGGATTCAAGTAGATAATAACAAAATTTCATTATGCCTTCAGAAAATTACAATTTGTCCTTTTACTATAACAATGGATGAACCAAATATATTAACTTTTAATTGTATCATGATATAAATTAATATTTTGCTTCATGTACCCAAAATACATTATTCAATTCAAAGGTTTTTTAGACTTTAATTTTGGCTCTGTATATAAAGCCAACATTGCAATAAATTGCAAAAACACCCTTCATATTTTTGATCAAATGTGTATTTACAATTTATATTTTTGAGTTTTTCTTATGATGGAAGTTGTTTTTTTAAAAGGGTTTTATCTTTTTTGGAACAAAATTATAAGTTTAATTCATATGTGTTAATCACTGAGTGATTCCGCTCATGTTAACTAAAAGAACCAAATGACTTCATTGGCTTCAAATGGAAATTCCAAAATGTCCTTTTCTTTCAAATTATCCATCAAGTTTAATAACATTGGAAAATATTTTTTGAAGTAGAAAACTAGGAAAAATTTATTGAATGAATAAAAATGGTACAAGTTAATGAACTACAACTAAATCATAGTTTTAGATAATTTTTACAACTGATTATTCAATAAAATAAACAAATTTAAAATTAAGAAAGCAAATTATTAATTCACTTTTTTAAAGTGACGATTGAATAACATGTTATGAACATAAAATATAACTTTGTAAATCAAATTTTAAATACATTATCTATATATATATATATATATATATGTATATATATATAAAATTGTAACCTCTGTCTGTACATTGATTTTTTTCGCGAAATGTCATGGTAACTTTTCGTTTCACATGTCATAGGCACCATAACTGCATTTTGTTTCTTTCGTGTCTGTTTGTTTATTTGTTTGTTACCTTTTCACGCATAAACGGCTGAACCGAATTTTATGAAACTTGGTATGTATATTACTACTAGCCCAACTTAGACTTTAGGCTATATTAATATTCCCTAAGACGAACAGGAGTGGGGGTTATAAGGGAGGCCTGAAATTAAAAATAGCGATATTTCGTTTCCTATTGCTTTTACAGCAAATATGCATATGCTCGGAATGTGTATTAGCACTAACGCCTTCATTATAACAAGTCAGACCAACATTTCTAGGGACGGGCTGGAGTGGGGGTTGTAGGGGAGGCCTGAAATTAAAAATAGCAATATTTCGTTTGCTATTGGTTTTTCAGAAAATGTGCATATGACAAAAGTTGTTTATTGTGTTATTTAGAGTAACTTTTGTTATATTCACTTTTGTTTAATAACAAAGTATAAACAAGATATACACCAAAAACTAAAGCGGGAGCCAACTTTTTTATTGGACACTAACGGTAGAACCAAATTTAACAAAACTCGGTATGTGTATTAGCACTAACGCCTTCATTATAATAGATGGGGAGGAGTGGGGGTTGTAAGGGAGGTCTGAAATTAAAAATAGCAATATTTCGTTTCCTATTGGTTTTTCGGCAGATACGCTAATGACAAAAATTGTTTATTCTGTTATTTAGAGTAACTTTTGTAATATTCACTTTTGTGAACCGAATTTAACAAAACTCGGTATGTGAATTAGCATTAATTCATCCATGATTATAATCTATATTAAAATTTATGGGTTTAAACGGGAGTGGGGGTTATAGGGGAGTCCTGAAATGAAAAATTGCGATATTCCAATTCCCATTAGTTTTTCAACGGATGCACGTAACATATGTTGCTTATTATGTTATTTAAAGTAGCTTTTGTTATATATACTTTTTTCGTATACTGAAATATAAACGAGAAATACGCTAAAACCTATAGTGGAAGTCAACAATTTTATTGGGCGCAAAAGACAACCCAATTAAACAAAACTCCCTATGTGAATTCGCATCCACTCCTCCATGAAAATAAGCTTTGTTAACATTTCTGTGAATGGCACGGGGGAGGGGGGGGGGGGGTTATCCGGGAAGCCTATTATCTCATGCAAATTACAGAAGGTTTTTATTTTTTATTTTGAATAACTTTTGATGTATCCACTTTTGTCGTTTAACAAAGTATAAACGAGTTTTTCGCTAAAACTATAGTGGGGGTAACCAATTGTATTAGAACTAATTAATGTTTATTTGTTTTAGACGTAATAATGTTGTTTTTCGACTTATATGGTAGTTCTATGTATAATTCGTATTAGTGAGGTTATAAATCTCAAGCGGGAGGGAAAGTCGCACAGAGGCCCGCCAATACAGTTAATTGTATTAACTTATTTCCTGTTAAATGCTGGCACTATTGGAATTTCTTTCAAGTTATAACCGACTATTTCTAAACTATATGTGCTCGGAGTGGGTTTGACAGAAAATATGTGTATTATAGATACTATTTCATTATAATAAATGCTACCCATGATCATGATTTGAATTATTCAGGGTGTGTCAAACAGTAGAGAGGAATTGATTGGGAACTAATTTTCATTTACTCTTTTTAATTAAATTTTCTATTCTATAAGTCCCCACAGGAAAAATAATACACCCAGACAGGAAGTATAATTGTACACATTGAAGCCTTGCTATAAAAATACCCTCAATGATTTCCCGAGCGAAGCCGGGTACCTTAGCTAGTTTATTATAAAGAATGATCAAGAATAAAATCTGAGGTGGTCCTCACATCACTCCCTTGTACTCCTATTCAATTATATTTACAAAATATTTGCTACACTTAATTTGAGAGTTATACACGATATTCTCATTCCAATGGATTGGATCATAAATTGTCTTAGAACATAATTTCTATAGATCTTTTCATGATAAACAAAGAAGTTTCTATACAAATATTTTGTATCTGTAATAGATTTGGTGGAATTTGCAATTTTTTATTTCTGTTTCCTCTAAAACTCCCCTCCACCTCAGTCAATTTGATTAAAAAGGGGACGTACATAACTACATATTACAAAGTCCTAAATATGAAATTTCAACATTCTAAGACTAGTCATTTGTTAGATATACGAGATATATAGGTAAGTATGTACATATGCACAAACGTTGCACCGAAACTAGTTAAATGGAGGGAGAGTCATAACAGATAATTCCATTGAAATAAGAAAATTGAAATGTTTAGCTATTACAATACCTCCATTCCATATTTAGTTAAAGGAAGTAAGAAGAAAAATGTCTATCACATACTGACTGGGTGAGCTAAGCAGATTCCCCATGAGCAAGATATCCACAATGCAATGTGAGCACATATGAAGTAATCTCCACATTCTAATCCCTATTTATCTCTTTTTTTAAATAACCTATGTTAACAAAACTTTTAAATTGAACTAAAAAATGCCTGAAGTACAGGGAGGGGGGTTTGCTCAAGGACAAAACCCAAAAATACATATAATTTGGATAATATTCAAGTTAGACAAATATGTGCAGAACAACAATTGTGACACACCAACACTGTTGATCAGCAACCTCATATGCCAAAAAATCACTTTTACAGGAGACATAAAAAACTGGTTAAATTATTCAGTAAATGAAGATATTGGTATTTTACTTCCAATTACTTCAAAGCATAAGTGAATAATATACAATATCATTGAATATAGCCGTGAAACAGAACATCAAGAACAGTACAATTAATGTAAATTGCAAAAATCAGGGTTTATCATTTTTATGACATACGAGTTGGCTGATCATCACTGTCAATATACTACATTAACAGGGTTGGTTATGTAACATTTTTTGATCCAACTAATAAAAACGGAAATATTTCATATTTTTTATTTTACCCTTCCTCATTGAAAAGCTTAATATTTAGTTTTAGATGAAATGCTTAAATATTGAGTACCAATCATATATAGCCACTGCTCAAATATGAAAAATTAACCTACAACTCTCAGATAAAATAAAGTTTATATATATTTCCTTACCTCTCTTTCCAACAGCCTAAACTGGTAATCAAGACGATTCTGAGAGAAAAATGCCTAGAAAAAGTATATTCAATAATTAAAATAACATAAAAATAATCTTTTGTAATCAAATTTTTATTAAAAATGAATTTGAATAGCATAAGCGATTATTATGTTATAAATAAAAAAATACTTGTATAATAGCACCCCCCCCCTATTTCTGGAGTGATATGAACATTGAATTGAATTAAACTATTAAATATTGAGTATGGTATAGATCAAATAAACATTTTCGAGTCAAGATTTAATTTTAAATCTTAATTGATGGCATCATCATACTCTGTATTTTCATGTATCTCAAACAGAAAAGGTTAAATGAAGACAATATTTTATATTTATGCTGTGAATGAAGTGGTTCATGACATATAAACTTATTGTTAATATGACATGAGTAGAAGTGGGGGTTTACTGGAGGCTGAAAACTAAAAAAATGCAAATTTCTCGATTAATAAGCAACGTAGTGGAAAAACATATATAACAACTTCCATAGAGTATTAAATTTTCAATAAGATTGCTTCTATACATTTTTTTTGATCTGACATATAACAACAGAAATATTTCAAATTTTTGGATTCCCCCCTCCTCCCACTCGCCCAATTTCAACCATTAACAAACTTGATCTTCACATTTACATAAAACGTTTAAATATCGAGTTTGGTAATGATCAAATATATACTGTTAACAGAAAAATATGTGTGTATGTATGTTGTGTGTGTATATATATATATATATATATATATATATATATATATATATATATATATATATATATATATTCTATATAGTTCTATGGCAAGGATCACCAATAAAAACATTTTCTCACTCAAACTTTAGTCATATGCCCTACACGTTTTGTGGTTTATATACCACCTCTTCAGGGGCTATCCATTTCTGAAGTGCTTGTTTCCCACTTACGTTTGTTGTGACTGGGGTTCATAGTATACACTGGGGAGGTCGTTGATACTTTGATAGAGTAAGACATAAGTTTTTTATTGTTTTATTGGTGACCCTTGCCATAAAACTATAAAGAATATATACAAATATTGGGTCCAGAATAAGAAGAATATATATATATATATATATATATATATATATATATATATATATATATATATAAAATTTTGAACAGACCTCATTATCATCATCTCTGATCTGGATAGGATTGATGGGCATTTGAAGAACTTTTTCGAAAGTCATGTCATGAGTAAAACCTCAATAGCTGATTTCCCTTAATGGAAATCTGCTAAAAACTGTCTGTTCTTACAAATTACTAATAGGCTTATAAGGAGATAACCAAATACTACTTTCAATCATAAGATACCACCTTTCAAACATTCATAAAATGTATGATAAAGGAAAAGACATAACAATATTGGGAAATTTTTGATACACACCAATTACTCAGCAAGAATTAAATCAGTTGTCTCTATTACTATAGGAATTATTACTCTTGTGCCTGTCATGATTGATATTTCCACAGTGAATAAATTAATTGGTCAAAGAGTAGTACTAATCAGACTACCCTTGGAAGCTGTCAGTTGTGAATACAATTATATCCTGAAGCTTATAGAGTGACTGGGCGATTCCATGTCAAATCAACCCAGTATTTTATTTTTTTTTAACATTTTAATTATTAAAAAAGAATATTACTTCCCATAAAACCGCGACATATTTCCAATAAAACCAGACAGGTTTCTACCCAAATTATTTCATTTTATTTATTTATTCCCGGCATGAAATTTATACCATCAATTAACCACTATACAAGGGCAATTTGAGAATTGTTTTCAAAATTTTGAAAGTGTTGCATTTTGAAGAAGATAAAATTTAATTTTTAATTTAAGTTTTAGAAAGGGCTTGAAAAATTCTGCAAAATGACACCTCTCCCATCTTTCTAGCTTGATTCTGAGAGGTGCTATAGCAGTTTAAAGTTTTAGTAACATGTCGATTTTTAGTGTTTTTTGAAACTTTTAACGAGGCGTAACTTTGAAACTAATAGAGATATCAAGTTGAAATTAGGTATTTCACAGAAATTAGGCTGGAATGTACAACAAATTTCATTGAATTCATGGTCGGGTAAAATACTGTGTTGATTAGTCATAGAATCACACGACTTGAAAGGGCTGGGGCAGGTTTTAAATTGGACACCTGCAAGTAACAAAGGGATAAAAAGGTGTAAGCTTGTAGTATAAAATGTCATTAGTTAATAAATTATGAATCAAACTTCAACCCTTCAATAGTGCCAGGAGAGAATGTAAAAATATATTATGACTATTTTCTATAATTAATCATACTGCACGCCCTGTAGCCACAGGATATTTTCATCAAGAAGAATGAGAGGTTGTGTACTTTGTTGTTGAATTATTTAACAATATCTAGTATCTAGTGTAATTACACCAACCTCAAACTAATTTTAAATCGGGAGGAAAACCCCACACGTAACTAAATGAACGAGGTTTGTTCTCTAAGTCCAAGACTCTGAGAAAGAATCTTCTAGAATCAATTATTTACCTCCTGGTTTTAAATAGCCTGAGGCTGATGTAATTATGCCAAAAATAGTTGTCGATAAATAATTCAAACAATGACAACCTCTCATTTATCCTGCATAAAATTTTAAATATTCTGTTTTTGACTCAACTTCCTAATAAAATTTTCAGTTAAATTAAATTTTTGTTGAAGAGCTTTTGAAGATGAAGGAGAGAAAACTATTTATTCAACAAGTTTAACACTCACCACCCAGTCTTCATTCCACTCGTTCTCCTGAGGAATATATCCACAACAAGTTGTAGTATGGAAACCAAATTGTGGTACATAATCCATTTGCGGTTTCTCAGAAATACGGTTAGACCGATTTTCAAGGTTAACATTTTGCATATGCATTCGGGCTACTTCATCTCCCAATTTATGAGCTAAGCTTCTCAATCCCTTCATCTCGATGAATTCCATAACTAAACAAGCGCCACCTTCAGGATTCTCCAGAACAGTTATCGGTTGAGGTACAGTAACAATTCCAGTAGCTGCAAGAGCTTTCAATCCCTCACTTTCTCCATCAAACATTAGTTTTGCCTATAAGCAAAAATGATTGAAATAAAACAAGAAATTGAAACGCAAAAGAGATTAATGGGTAATTATTTGTTAAACTAACCTTCGGCTTCGAATTGCTTTTCACAAAAACTGTCCCAGTGTCAGTAATATATGCTTCCCCTTGGTTAATACATCCTCCGCCACTCTGACCAGTTCTTTTCAGTGTAGTTGTGTCAAGAGCATTTTTTAATAGGTTTTCCATTTTCATGTTAGGAGTTGCCATTGGGCAAGGTGAATGAGATGTCATTCCTTCCTCCATTCTGAGATTTTATTTAAACAGTAAAGCTAAAAAAATATAGAAATAAATCTCGAAAAACTATATAAGTTTCTCTTGACAACTACATAACTGTATAGGATAGAAAACCTTTTTATTACCTCTTAGTGTATTCAAAGAGGTACAAGAGGATCAATAGAGGTTAAGGTAGGTTCTAGGTTTAGCTATCCAGGTGTAATATTGTAAGTAGGTGACGTCATTCTCTATAAAGAACTATTTATTTATAATCAAACAAAAGTCCGTCAAGCAGGAGCTGTGTTAACTAAGCAGATTATGGCTTATTATAAGGAAATCGTTAGCACTAATTCACATAGCGAGTTTGGTTTAGTTCGGTTGAGTCTTTTGTGCCAAATAAAATTGTGGACTCTCGCTATAGTTTTTAGCGTATAACTCATTTATACTTCCGTATACGGCAAAAGTGCATATAACAAAAGTTACTCTAAATTACAAAATAAACAACTATTGTTATGTGCATATTTGCTGTAAAAGCAATAGGAAACGAAATATCGCTATTTTTAATTTCAGGTCTCCCTTATAACCCCCACTCCTGTTCGTCTTAGGGAATATTAATATAGCCTAAAGTCTAAGTTGGGCTAGTAGTAATATACATACCAAGTTTCATAAAATTCGGTTCAGCCGTTTATGCGTGAAAAGGTAACAAACAAACATACACGAAAGAAACAAAATGTAGTTATGGTCTCTATGACATGTGAAACGAAAAGTTATCGTGAAATTTCGCGAAAAAAATCAATGTACAGACAGAGGTTACAATTTTATATAAATATATACTAGCTCAGATACCCGGCTTCGCCCGGGAATTCATTTGAGGCTGAATGGTGATAGTATTTTTTTGGGCAAGGCTTCAATGTTTACAACTACACTTCCCGTCGGCGCGCATTGTTTTGCTGTGAGGGTCAGGCAGGCGACTTATAAATGAGAAATTTTATATTTGAAAATAAATAAAAATGTGTTCCTAATCTATCCCTTGCCACTTTTTAACTCACCTTTTTGAATACTTCAAACCATAATCATGGATAGTATTTATTACAATTAAATATCGTCTATAATGAAACTTATTTCCTGTCAAAAACCAATCCGAGCACATATAGTTTAAGCATAGTTTAGCACGTAAGGTTATATTCATAATAGTAGATCTCAGTGGTAATCACTTCCCGTAATGCCCAGCATTTCACAGGAAATTAGTAAACTCAATTAACTCTATTAGCCTCCGTCTATTTCCGCTCTCGCATTAGAGCTATCAACACTCTTCTCCTTAAATTATTAATTCAAAATATTATTGTAATAATTTATCTACCTGATAGAATTAAATAATAGTGATACCCTAAAAATAATTTCAATTATATTCAAAAAGCTAGTCGAGGGGAAGAGATCGTAGTCGTCCCTGCAACCTAAGTAATACTTTAAACAATCATATCGAGTTTAAGAGCATTTTGTCTTTTGTCATAATGACATTAACGTTTAATTGTTATGATAGTACATATTTGTTTCAATAACATGAAGATATAGGAAATAAGATAGTACCTATATAACCAAAATCAAAGAGTTTGATTCCCTAGTACTTCCCCTATCACTCCTTGAGGAAATTCAGCACGATTTTTTTTTTTAAATAATACATTATACAAATTAAATAATGGAAATGCTCTTATAGTTTAAATTTCTATTGGAAATAAATAACAAAGTTATTTTCTAGGGAAAATAAATAAATGAGGCGAAGGGGGAGGGGGATTTATAATCTCACTAATCCGAATCATACTTAGTACTAAATAATCGAAATAGATAAGGTTAAAACATAACATCATTTGTCATAATATGCCTATATTAAAAACACTTAAATAAGTACTAATAAAATCGTCGACTCCCGCTATAGATTTAGCTTATATCCCGTATTTACTTCATTTTACGACATAAGTGAATGAAACAAAAGTTGCTCTAAATAACAAAGTAAACAACTTTTGTTATGTGCACCTTTGCCGAAAAACAAATAGAAAATGAAATATCGTGAATTTTTACTTCAGGCCTCCCTTATAACTCCCAATCCCGTTGAACCTAAATTTTTAATATAGCTTATAATCATGGGAGAATTAATGCTAATTGACATACCGAGCTTTGTTAAGTTCGGTTCAATCGTTAGCGCCCAATAAAATAGTTGACTCCCGCTTTAGTTTATAGTATATATCTCGTTTATACTTCGTTAAAATTCAAAAATGAATATCACAAAAGTTACTCTAAATAACAAAATAAACAACTTTTTTTAGGTTCATATTTGCTGAAAAACGAACAGAAAACGAAATACCGCTATTTTAAATTCAGGCCTCCCTTACAACCCCCACTCCTGCCCGTCCCTAGAAATGTTAGTATGGCTTATTATAATGAAAGCGTTAGTGCTAATACACATACCGAGTTCTATTTATTTCGGTTGGGTCTTTTGTCCCAAATAAAATTGTTCACTTCCGCTATAGGTTTTAGCGTATATCTCGTTTATAATTCGGTATACGAAAAAAAGGTATATAACAAAAGTTACTCTAAATAACAAAATAAACAACTTTTGTTATGTGCATAATTGCCGAAAAACCAATAGGAAACGAAGATAGCTCAGATACCCGGCTTCGCTCGGGAATTCATTTGAGGCTGGATGGTGATGGCCTTTACCCATCCCAGTGTTTAGGGTTAATACCCGTTGTTGGCATTTGTTAATAATAAAATTATTTTTTTATGTAAGACTTCACTGTCCTGGATATTGTCATATTTCCCGTCTCCTGTGCATTATGCATAGATTTCAGCTATTAAGGACAAAATATTGACATACATTTGAATTAATTTTTTCAGGTGAGGTACCTGGTAGTTCATATTGAAAAGAAGTGTTGAGCAAATTTCTCTAAATAACAAAATATACAACTTTTGTTATGTGCATAATTGCCGAAACCCCAATAGGAAATAATTATTATTAATTTCAGGCCTCCCTTATAACCCCCACTCCTGTCCGTCCCTAGAAATGTTAGTATGGCTTATTATAATGAAGGCGTTAGTGCTAATTCACATACTGAGTGTTTTATTTAGTTCGGTAGAGTCTTTAGTGCCAAATAAAATTGTGGACTCCCGCTTTAGTTTATAGCGTATAACTCATTTATCCTTCCGTATACGGCAAAAGTGCATATATAACAAAAGTTACTCTAAATAACAAAATAAACAACTTTTGTTATGTGCGTATTTGCTGAAAAAGCCATAGGAAACGAAATATCGCTATTTTTAATTTCAGGCTTTCCTTATAACCCCCACTCCTGCCCGTCCCTAGAAATGTTAGTATAGCTTATTATAATGAAGGCGTCAGTATTAATTCTCATAGCGAGTTTGGTTTAGTTCGGTTGAGTCTTTTGTGCCAAATAAAATTGTGGACTCCTGCTATAGTTTTTAGCGTATAACTCATTTATACTTCCGTATACTGCAAAAGTGCATATGACTAAAGTTACTCTAAATTACAAAATAAACAACTTTTGTTATGTGCATATTTGCTGAAAAAGCCATAGGAAACGAAATATCGCTATTTTTAATTTCAGGCCTCCCTTATAACCCCCACTCCTGTTCGTCTTAGAGAATATTAATATAGCCTAAAGTCTAAGTTGGGCTAGTAGTAATATACATACCAAGTTTCATAAAATTCGGTTCAGCCGTTTATGCGTGAAAAGGTAACAAACAAACAAACAAATAAACAAACAAACAAACAAATAAACAAACAAACAGACACGAAAGAAACCAAATGCAGATATGGTGTCTATGACATGTGAAACGAAAAGTTATCGTGAAATTTCGCGAAAAAAATCAATGTACAGACAGAGGTTACAATTTTATATATATATAGATAGATATATATACTAGCTCAGATACCCGGCTTCGCCCGGGAATTCATTTGAGGCTGAATGGTGATATTTTTTTGGCAAGGTTTGACTTTGCACAATATTTTGACATTTACCCGTCCCAGTGTTTAGAGTTAACACCCGTCGTTTCTGTGGATTTGTTAATAATAAAATTATTTTTTTATGCAAGACTCCACTGTCCTTCATATTGTCATATTTCTCGTTTCCTGTGCATTATGCATAGATTTTAATTATTAAGGACAAAATATTAACATACATTTGAATTAATTTTTTCAGGTGAGGTACCTGGTAGTTCATATTGAAAAGAAGTGTTGAGCAAATTTCTCTAAATAACAAAATAAACAACTTTTGTTATGTGCATATTTGCCGAAACCCCCAATAGGAAATCACTATTTTTAATTTCAGGCCTCCCTTATAACCCCAACTCCTGCCCGTCCCTAGAAATGTTAGTATGGCTTATTATAAGGAAGGCGTTAGTGCTAATTCACATACCGAGTTTGGTTTAGTTCGGTTGAGTTTTTTGTGCTAAATAAAATTGTGGACTCCCACTATAGTTTTTAGCGTATAACTCATTTATACTTCCGTATACGGCAAAAAAGCATATAACAAAAGTTACTCTAAATAACAAAATGAACAAATTTTGTTATGTGCATATTTGCCGAAACCCCAATAGGAAACGAAATACTACTATTTTTAATTTCAGGCCTCCAATATTACCCCCACTCGTGCCCGTCCCTAGAAATGTTAGTATGGCTTATTATAAGGAAGGCGTTAGTACTAATTCACATACCGAGTTTAGTTTAGTTCGGTTGAGTCTTTTGTGCCAAATAAAATTGTGGACTCCCTCTATAGTTTTTAGCGTATAACTCATTTATACTTCCGTATACGGCAAAAGTGCATATAACAAAAGTTACTCTAAATTACAAAATAAACAACTTTTGTTATGGACATATTTGCTGAAAAAGCAATAGGAAACGAAATATCGCTATTTTTAATTTCAGGCCTCCCTTATAACCCCCACTCCTGTTCGTCTTAGAGAATATTAATATAACCTAAAGTCTAAGTTGGGCTAGTAGTAATATACATACCAAGTTTCATAAAATTCGGTTCAGCCGTTTTTGCGTGAAAAGGTAACAAACAAACAAATAAACAAACAAACATACACGAAAGAAACAAAATGCAGTTATGGTGTCTATGACATGTGAAACGAAAAGTTATCGTGAAATTTCACGAAAAAAATCAATGTACAGACAGAGGTTACAATTTTATATATATATATATATCTATATATATATAAAATTGTAACCTCTGTCTGTACATTGATTTTTTTCGCGAAATTTGACGATAACTTTTCGTTTCACATGTCATAGACACCATATCTGCATTTTGTTTCTTTCGTGTATGTTTGTTTGTTTGTTTGTTTGTTTGTTTGTTTGTTTGTTTGTTTGTTTGTTTGTTTGTTACCTTTTCACGCATAAACGGCTGAACCGAATTTTATGAAACTTGGTATGTATATTACTACTAACCCAACTTAGACTTTAGGCTATATTAATTTTCTCTGAGACGAACAGGAGTGGGGGTTATAAGGGAAGCCTGAAATTAAAAATAGCGATATTTCGTTTTCTATTGGTTTTTCGGCAAATATGCACATAACAAAAGTTGTTTATTTTGTTATTTAGAGTAACTTTTGTTATATACACTTTTGTCGTACACCGAAGTTTAAATGCGTTATACGCTAAAAATTATAGCGGGAGTCAACAATATTATTTGCCAATAAAGACTCAACCGAACTAAATAAAACTCGGTATGTGTATTAGCAGTGAGGCCTTCATTATAACAAGCCATACCAACATTTCTAGGAACGGGCAGGAGTGGGGGTTATAAGCGAAGCCTGAAATTAAAAATAGCGATATTTCATTTCCTATTGGTTTTTCCGCAAACATAAACATAACAAAAGTGGTTTATTTTGTTATTTAGAGTAACTTTTGTTATATACACTTTTGTCGTATACCTATGTATAAATGAGTTATATGTTAAAACCTTAGCGGGCACTAACGGCTGAACCGAACTTAACAAAACTCGGTATGTCAATTAGCATTAATTCTTCCATGATTATAAGTCATATTAAAATTTTTTGGTTCGAACGGGAGGGGGGTTATAAGGGAGGCCTGAAATAAAAATTCACCATATTTACATGTATAAGAGACGGGAAATATAAAAATAGCGAAGACTGTGAAGAATTATCGAACAAATAATTCTATTATTAGCAAATCACCGGCAACGACGGGTATCAATCCTAAACACTGGGACGGGTAAATGTCAAAATATTGTGCAAAGTAAAGCCTGCTTAAAAAAAACCATCACCATTCAGCCTCAAATGAATTCCCGGGCGAAGCCGGGTATCTGAGCTAGTATATATATATATATATATATATATATATATATATATATCTATATATATATAAAATTGTAACCTCTGTCTGTACATTGATTTTTTTCGCGAAATTTCACGATAACTTTTCGTTTCACATGTCATAGACACCATAACTGCATTTTGTTTCTTTGGTGTCTGTTTGTTTGTTTGTTTGTTTGTTTGTTTATTTGTTTGTTTGTTTGTTACCTTTTCACGCATAAACGGCTGAACCGAATTTTATGAAACTTGGTATGTATATTACTACTAACCCAACTTAGACTTTAGGCTATATTAATATCCTCTGAGACGAACAAGAGTGGGGGTTATAAGGGAAGCCTGAAATTAAAAATAGCGATATTTCGATTCCTATTGGTTTTTCGGTAATTATGCACATAACAAAAGTTGTTTACTTTGTTATTTAGAGTAACTTTTGTTATATACACTTTCGTCGTATACCGAGTTATAAACGAGATATACCCTAAAACCTATAGAGGAAGTTAACTATTTTATATGGCACAAAAGAATCAACCAAACTAAATAAAACTCGGTATGAGTATTAGCACTAACGCTTTCATTATAACAAGCTATGCCAACATTTCTAGGGACGGGCAGGAGTGGGGGTTATAAGGGAAGCCAGAACTAAAAAATAGCGATATTTCGTTTCTTATTGGTTTTTCGGCATATATAAACATACAAAAGTTGTTAATTTTGTTATTTAGAGTAACTTTTGTTATATGCACTTTTGCCTTATACGGAAGTATAAAGGCGTTATACGCTAAAAATTATAGCGGGAGTCAACAATTTTATTTGGCACAAAAGACTCAACCGAACTAAATAAAACACTCAGTATGTGTATTAACACTAACGCCTTCCTTATAAAAAGGCATACTATTTCTAGGGACGGGCAGGAGTGGGGGTTATAAGGGAGGCTTGAAATTAAAAATAGTGATTTCCTATTGGGGTTTCGGTAAATATGTACATAACAAAAGCTGTTTATTTTGTTATTTAGAGAAATTTGCCCAACACTTCTTTTCAATATGAACTACCAAGTACCTCAAATGAAAAAAATTGATTCAAATGTATGTCAATATTTTCTCATTAATAATTCAAATATATGCATAATGCACAGGAAACGGGAAATATGACAATATGCAGAACAGTGAAGTCTTACATAAAAAAATAATTTTAATATTAACAAATCCACAGAAACGACGGGTGTTAACCCTAAACACTGGGACGGGTAAAAGTCAAAATATTGTGCAAAGTAAGCCCATCGTGCCTTGCACAAAAATATACCATCACCATTCAGCCTCAAATGTATTCCCGAGCGAAGCCGGGTATCTGAGCTAGTATATATCTATATATATATAAAATTGTAACCTCTGTCTGTACATTGATTTTTTTCACGAAATTTCACGATAACTTTTCGTTTCACATGTCCTAGACACCATAACTGCAATTTGTTTCTTTGGTGTCTGTTTGTTTGTTTGTTTGTTTATTTGTTTGTTTGTTTGTTTGTTACCTTTTCACGCATAAACGGCTGAACCGAATTTTATGAAACTTGGTATATATATTAGTACTAACCCAACTTAGACTTTAGGCTATATTAAAATTCTCTGAGACGAACAGGAGTGGGGGTTATAAGGGGGGCCTGAAATTAAGAATAGCGATATTTCGTTTCCTATTGTTTTTTCGTCAAATATGAACATAACAAAAGCTGTTTATTTTGTTATTTAGAGCAACTTTTGTTATATACACTTTTTTCATATACCGATTTATAAACGAGATATACGCTAAAACCTACAGCGGAAATGAACAATTTTATTTGGGACAAAAGATCCAACCGAAATAAATAAAACTCGGTATATGTATTAGCACTAACGCTTTTATTATAACAAGCCATACCAACATTTCTAGGGACGGGCAGGAGTGGGGGTTGTAAGGGAGGCCTGAATTTAAAAATAGCGATATTTCGATTTCTATTCGTTTTTCGTCAAATATGAACATAACAAGAGTTGTTTATTTTGTTATTTAGAGTAATTTTTGTAATATAAACTTTTTTCGTATACCGAATTATAAACGATATATACGCTAAAACATATAGCGGAAGTGAACAATTTTATTTGGGACAAAAGACCCAACCGATCTAAATAAAACTCGGTATGTGTATTAGCACTAATGTATTCATTATAATAAGCCATACCAACATTTCTAGGGACGGGCAGTAGTGGGGGTTGTAAGGAAGGCCTGAATTTAAAAATAGCGGTATTTCGTTTTCTATTGGTTTTTCTGCAAATATGCACATAACAAAAGATGTTTATTTTGTTATTTAAAGTAACTTTTGTTATATACACTTTTTTCGTATACCGAATTATAAACGAGATATACAGTAAAACTAAAGTAATTTGCGTAGAAATATTGATATGCGCTACAATTCTGTCCAATATGAACTACCAGGTACCTCACCTGGAAAAAGTAATTCAAATCTATGTTAATATTTTGTCCTTAATAGCTGAAATTTATGCATAATACACAGGAGACGGGAAATATGATAATTTGGAGGACAATGAAGTCTTACAAAAAAAAAACGACGGGTATGAACCCTAAACACTGGGACGGGGAAATGACAAAATATTATGAAAAGTAAAGCCTTGCCAAAAAAAAAATCTGCTAATACCATCACCATTCAGCCTCAAATGAATTCCTAGGCGAAGCCGGGTATCTGAGCTAGTATATATATATATATATATATATATATATATATATATATATAGTAGTGAACGATCCTCCTTTTCGTCACCTCCTCCTATCCTCCACCATTTCCTCTGTGAAGCCCCAGGGCTCCGTACAAGCACCTTTCTTTTTCTCCATATACATGGCCGAGATCGTGAGTCATAGGTATCGCTCTAAACGGAAATCACCGCCTATGCAAGATGACCTGGCAATACGCGGCACCCCCATGAACCCCCCCCCCTCCCCTTGTGTCCACAGCCTGCTAGGAAATATCAAACCACCTCCTTGGCATCAACATACATGTAAACCCCTCCTAGACGGACGGTTTGATATTTTCCTTCTCCAAAAACGGACGACGATGCCGTAATCGCCTCCCCGTATCTGTCCTTCTCGGCGGCACAAACATTCCAATAGCAAGCACAATCTTTTACCTCGGGTTATATATAAACCACCATTTTCGATTGTTCACCCATATAGTCAGAACACTCCGTGCAACACGAATGCGGTTCACTTCCCTTCGCCACCTCCTCCTCTCCCCTGCCTTAGGCTGAACGTCCTCGTCTATAGAGGCGTCCTACAGCCCGCCCTTCTTAATGGATCACGTCCTCCTCGTCTATAGAGGCGTCCTACAGCCCGCCCTTCTTAATGGATCACGTCCTCCTCGTCTATAGAGGCGTCCTACAGCCCGCCCTTCTTAATGGATCACGTCTCCTCGTCTATAGAGGCGTCCTTACAGGCCCACCCTTCTTAATGGATCACGTCCTCCTCGTCTATAGAGGCGTCCTACAGCCCGCCCTTCTTAATGGATCACGTCCTCCTCGTCTATAGAGGCGTCCTACAGCCCGCCCTTCTTAATGGATCACGTCCTCCTCGTCTATAGAGGCGTCCTACAGCCCGCCCTTCTTAATGGATCACGTCCTCCTCGTCTATAGAGGCGTCCTACAGCCCGCCCTTCTTAATGGATCACGTCCTCCTCGTCTATAGAGGCGTCCTACAGCCCGCCCTTCTTAATGGATCACGTCCTCCTCGTCTATAGAGGCGTCCTACAGCCCGCCCTTCTTAATGGATCACGTCCTCCTCGTCTATAGAGGCGTCCTACAGCCCGCCCTTCTTAATGGATCACGTCCTCCTCGTCTATAGAGGCGTCCTACAGCCCGCCCTTCTTAATGGATCACGTCCTCCTCGTCTATAGAGGCGTCCTACAGCCCGCCCTTCTTAATGGATCACGTCCTCCTCGTCTATAGAGGCGTCCTACAGCCCGCCCTTCTTAATGGATCACGTCCTCCTCGTCTATAGAGGCGTCCTACAGCCCGCCCTTCTTAATGGATCACGTCCTCCTCGTCTATAGAGGCGTCCTACAGCCCGCCCTTCTTAATGGATCACGTCCTCCTCGTCTATAGAGGCGTCCTACAGCCCGCCCTTCTTAATGGATCACGTCCTCCTCGTCTATAGAGGCGTCCTACAGCCCGCCCTTCTTAATGGATCACGTCCTCCTCGTCTATAGAGGCGTCCTACAGCCCGCCCTTCTTAATGGATCACGTCCTCCTCGTCTACAGAGGCGTCCTACAGCCCGCCCTTCTTAATGGATCACGTCCTCCTCGTCTACAGAGGCGTCCTACAGCCCGCCCTTCTTAGGCACGTCCTCCTCGTCTTTAGAGGCCTACAGCCCGCCCCTTTTTAATGGATCACGTCCTCCTCGTCTACAGAGGCGTCCTACAGCCCGCCCTTCTTAATGGATCACGTCCTCCTCGTCTACAGAGGCGTCCTACAGCCCGCCCTTCTTAATGGATCACGTCCTCCTCGTCTACAGAGGCGTCCTACAGCCCGCCCTTCTTAATGGATTCACGTCCTCCTCGTCTATAGAGGCGTCCTACAGCCCGCCCTTCTTAATGGATCACGTCTCCTCGTCTATAGAGGCGTCCTACAGCCCACCCTTCTTATGGATCACGTCCTCCTCGTCTATAGAGGCGTCCTACAGCCCGCCCTTCTTAATGGATCACGTCCTCCTCGTCTATAGAGGCGTCCTACAGCCCGCCCTACTTAAAGCATCACGTCCTCCGCGACTCTAGAGGCTGCCTACAGCCCGCCCTTCTTAATGGATCACGTCCTCCTCGTCTACAGAGGCGTCCTACAGCCCGCCCTTTCTTAATGGATCACGTCCTCCTTGTCTATAGAGGCGTCCTACAGCCCGCCCTTCTTAATGGATCACGTCCTCCTCGTCTATAGAGGCGTCCTACAGCCCGCCCTTCTTAATGGATCACGTCCTCCTCGTCTATAGAGGCGTCCTACATCCCTCCATTCTTAATGGATAAAGTACTCCTCGTCTATAGAGGCGTCCTACCGCCGGCCCAGATTAATGGATCACGTCGTCCTTGTCTATAGAGGCGTCCTACAGCCCGCCCTTCTTAATGGATCACGTCCTCCTCGTCTATAGAGCGTCCTACAGCCCGCCCTTCTTAATGGATCACGTCCTCCTCGTATATGGAGGGGTCCTACTGCCCACCCTTCTTAATGGATCACGTCCCTCCTTGTCTATAGAGGCGTCCTACAGCCCGCCCTTCTTAATGGATCACGTCCTCCTTGTCTATATTGTCGTCCTACAGACCGCCATTCTTAATGGTTAACGTACTCCTCGTCTTTTGAGGGCTCATATAGCCCGCCCTTCTTAATGGATCACGTCCTCCTTGTCTATAGAGGCGTCCTACAGCCCGCCCTTCTTAATGGATCACGTCCTCCTTGTCTATAGAGGCGTCCTACCGCCCGCCCTTCTTAATGGATCACGTCCTCCTCGTCTATAGAGGCGTCCTACAGCCCGCCCTTCTTAATGGATCACGTCCTCCTCGTCTATAGAGGCGTCCTACAGCCCGCCCTTCTTAATGGATCACGTCCTCCTCGTCTATAGAGGCGTCCTACAGCCCGCCCTTCTTAATGGATCACGTCCTCCTCGTCTATAGAGGCGTCCTACAGCCCGCCCTTCTTAATGGATCACGTCCTCCTCGTCTATAGCAGGGGGGTGCCATTCGGCAGGTGCGCAGATCAAAAATTTTTGCGACTTTGGCGCATGACGTCACTGGGCTGAACTCAGCTTTGTTTACATCGTGAGCATCGTTGTGTTTTTAGTTAATTGTTTTATTTTCCATTGTTATAAGTGATTTTTTTTTTCAAAATGAGTGAGTGTGCTATGGCAACATGTTCCAACAACTCTAGGAGAACAGGCAAGTCTGTGTCTTATCACCGGTTCCCGAAAAACGAAGAAATTAAGAAACAGTGGATAGTTCTGTGTAGACGAGGAGATTTGAAATTTAATCCTACTTTTGCTCGGGTTTGTTCAGAACATTTCAGTGATAGTGATTACCAAAGGAATTTACAAGCAGAATTGTTAGGCTATGTTCCTAATAGATTGATATTAAAAGAAGAAGCTGTGCCGCATCTTAATTTACCAGTATCGTCCGTAAGTAAACAAACACCTACTAGCTCTACTTCTGACTCAAAATGTGAAACATCTAGAGACTGTAGGAGTAAAAAACGTGAAATAACTCAACGTGCCCTGCGTCACATTAATGAGATTTCTCCCAAAAAGCTGAAAAGTGATTTTTTCATGTAATACAGAAGAAGTTGATTGTGATGGATGTATTCTCTTAAAGGAAAAAATTGCTGAATATGAATCCCAATTAAAGTCCTTTATCCAAGTAAAAAAATTTAGAAGGTAATAACTTTAATTTAAAAAAGAGAGTTACTAAATTGCTAACAGTTAATTACCAGATAAAAATGCAAAAAGAAGAAAAAATGCAGTGGAAAAAGAAATGAAAGGATTTGTTATCCAATATTATCCAAAGCTCAAATTCAGAGCATTACACTCAAAAAATATCAGCAGCAACTGTTTTGGACAAGACAGACTTCATGCGAATGGGAGCTTTTAAAATGTAAGAAAAGAATATAATTTTTCTTGTAGTGTTTCCTATAGACACTATAGGAGTATATTTCCATGCTCCATCATTAATGATATAACATGTTTCCTTCGCAGTTATTTATTCTATGGGACAGTGCGGTTTTCAATGCATACACTCAAAAAATATCAGCAGCAACTGTTTTTGGACAAGACAGACTTCATGCGAATGGGGAGCTTTTAAAATGTAAGAAAAGAATAATTTTCTTGTAGTGTTTCCTATAGACACTATAGGAGTATATTTCCATGCTCCATCATTAATGATATAACATGTTTCCTTCGCAGTTATTTATTCTATGGGACAGTGCGGTTTCAATGCATACACTCAAAAAATATCAGCAGCAACTGTTTTGGACAAGACAGACTTCATGCGAATGGGAGCTTTTAAAATGTAAGAAAAGAATAATTTTCTTGTAGTGTTTCCTATAGACACTATAGGAGTATATTTCCATGCTCCATCATTAATATTACATGTTTCCTTCGCAGTTATTTATTCTATGGGACAGTGCGGTTTCAATGCATATGCTCCAACATCTGTGCCATTTTCTTCACAAGGATGCTACTGGAACCAGGGATTCCCTGCGGCTCAAAATGTTAGCATATTTTTATTACAAGGAGGACTACATGCCAATGACAGCTTTTTTTTTAAAAAAAAAGATAAGTTTTAAAGTCTGAGTAACAGAATTATCTTCTTGTAGTGTTTTCTATAGAGCACTATAGGAGTTTATTTCCCATGGTCTATCATTAATGATATTACATGTTTCCTCCTCAGTTATTTTTTCTATGGGACAGTGCGGTTTCAATGCATATGCTCCAACATCAGTGCCATTCTCTTCACAAGGATGCTACTGGAACCAAGGATTCCAGTGACTAAATATAAGCATCTTTTTATTACAAGGAGGACTACATGCCAATGATAACCTTTAAAAATCTTGTACCTATATTGACTAGCTGATGTTTAAAATAATTTAGTCATTTTTTATTCATTTTTTTAACTGGTATCATTGTTTATTGCTTGGTTAATCTCAATTTTATTAACTTTTATTTGTTTGTATAATAGAAGTCATTACTGTTTTCATGTTTTGGAGATTTCATCTTATTATAGTAAAGTTTTACTTTTTGTTGTGCTAATTACCTAGAAAAATTACGATTTTTAAATGTAACCCAACATATATAAATTTTAAGGAACTATTATGTATTTATTTTTAATGGAATCTAATTTGTACATGGTTTATTTGAAATAAAATATATTCAACTAAAGTAATTTGTATCATTTACAGACATATACCATTTTAACAATTTTTTATTTCGCCAAATTAATCAGAAAACTGCTTATATTGATCGTATTTCAGCTTTTTCCGCCAGGAATCTTTCAGCCCAGTGACGTAGAGGCTTGCTGCATTCTGCTTGGCTACTCGCGAATGGCGCTACCTTATCTTATACGTACCTTGGTCTATAGAGGCGTCCTACAGCCCGCCCTTCTTAATGGATCACGTCCTCCTCGTCTACAGAGGCGTCCTACAGCCCGCCCTTCTTAATGGATCACGTCCTCCTCGTCTACAGAGGCGTCCTACAGCCCGCCCTTCTTAATGGATCACGTCCTCCTCGTCTACAGAGGCGTCCTACAGCCCGCCCTTCTTAATGGATCACGTCCTCCTCGTCTATAGAGGCGTCCTACAGCCCGCCCTTCTTAATGGATCACGTCCTCCTCGTCTAGAGAGGCGTCCTACATGCCGCCCCTTCTTAATGGATCACGTCCTCCTCGTCTATAGAGGCGTCCTACACGCCCGCCCTTCTTAATGGATCACGTCCTCCTCGTCTATAGAGGCGTCCTACAGCCCGCCCTTCTTAATGGATCACGTCCTCCTCGTCTATAGAGGCGTCCTACAGCCCGCCCTTCTTAATGGATCTCGTCCTCCTCGTCTATAGAGGCGTCCTACCGCCCGCCCTTCTTAAATGGATCACGTCCCTCCTCGTCTACAGAGGCGTCCTACCCCCCGCCCGTCTTAATGGATCACGTCCTCCTCGACTATAGAGGCGTCCTACAGCCCGCCCTTCTTAATGGATCACGTCCTCCTCGTCTATAGAGGCGTCCTACAGCCCGCCCTTCTTAATGGATCACGTCCTCCTCGTCTATAGAGGCGTCCTACAGCCCGCCCTTCTTAATGGATCACGTCCTCCTCGTCTATAGAGGCGTCCTACAGCCCGCCCTTCTTAATGGATCACGTCCTCCTCGTCTATAGAGGCGTCCTACAGCCCACCCTTCTTAATGGATCACGTCCTCCTTGTCTATAGAGGCGTCCTACAGCCCGCCCTTCTTAATGGATCACGTCCTCCTTGTCTATAGAGGCGTCCTACAGCACCCGCCCTTCTTAATGGATCACGTACTCTCCTCGTCTATACAGGCATCCTACAGCCCGCCCTTCTTAATGGATCACGTCCTCCTTGTCTATAGAGGCGTCCTACAGCCCGCCCTTCTTAATGGATCACGTCCTCCTTGTCTATAGAGGCGTCCTACCGCCCGCCCTTCTTAATGGATCACGTCCTCCTCGTCTATAGAGGCGTCCTACAGCCCGCCCTTCTTAATGGATCACGTCCTCCTGGTCTATAGAGGCGTCCTACAGCCCGCCCTTCTTAATGGATCACGTCCTCCTCGTCTATAGAGGCGTCCTACAGCCCGCCCTTCTTAATGGATCACGTCCTCCTCGTCTATAGAGGCGTCCTACAGCCCGCCCTTCTTAATGGATCACGTCCTCCTCGTCTATAGCAGGGGGGGTGCCATTCGGCAGGTGCGCAGATCAAAAATTTTTGCGACTTTGGCGCATGACGTCACTGGGCTGAACTCAGCTTGTTTACATCGTGAGCATCGTTGTGTTTTTAGTTAATTGTTTTTATTTTCCATTGTTATAAGTGATTTTTTTTTTCAAAATGAGTGAGTGTGTGCTATGGCAACATGTTCCAACAACTCTAGGAGAACAGGCAAGTCTGTATCTTATCACCGGTTCCCGAAAAACGAAGAAATTAAGAAACAGTGGATAGTTCTGTGTAGACGAGGAGATTTGAAATTTAATCCTACTTTTGCTCGGGTTTGTTCAGAACATTTCAGTGATAGTGATTACCAAAGGAATTTACAAGCAGAATTGTTAGGCTATGTTCCTAATAGATTGATATTAAAAGAAGAAGCTGTGCCGCATCTTAATTTACCAGTATCGTCCGTAGGTAAACAAACACCTACTAGCTCTACTTCTGACTCAAGTGACTCATGTGAAACATCTAGAGACTGTAGGAGTAAAAAACGCGAAATAACTCAACGTGCCCTGCGTCACATTAATGAGATTTTTTTCCAAAAAGCTGAAAAGTGATTTTTCATGTAATACAGAAGAAGTTGATTGTGATGGATGTATTCTCTTAAAGGAAAAAATTGCTGAATATGAATCCCAATTAAAGTCCTTGCTGATCCAAGTAAAAAATTTAGAAAGTAATAACTTTAATTTAAAAAAGAGAGTTACTAAATTGCTAACAGTTATTTACCAGATAAAAATGCAAAAAGAAGAAAAAATGCAGTGAAAAAAGAAATGGAAAGGATTTGTTATCCAATATTATCCAAAGCTCAAATTCAGAGCATACACTCAAAAAATATCAGCAGCAACTGTTTTGGACAAGACAGACTTCATGCGAATGGGAGCTTTTAAAATGTAAGAAAAGAATAATTTTCTTGTAGTGTTTCCTATAGACACTATAGGAGTATATTTTCCATTGCTCCATAATTTATGATATATAATGTTTCCTTCTGAGTTATTTATTCTTTGGGACAGTGCGGTTTCAATGCATACACTCAAAAAATATCAGCAGCAACTGTTTTGGGCAAGACAGACTTCATGCGAATGGGAGCTTTTAAAATGTAAGAAAATAATAATTTTCTAGTAGTCTTTCCTAAAGACACTATAGGAGTATATTTCCATGCTCCATCATTAATGATATAACATGTTTACTTCGCAGTTATTTATTCTATGGGACAGTGCGGTTTCAATGCATACACTCAAAAAATATCAGCAGCAACTGTTTTGGACAAGACAGACTTCATGCGAATGGGAGCTTTTAAAATGTAAGAAAAGAATAATTTTCTTGTAGTGTTTCCTATAGACACTATAGGAGTATATTTCCATGCTCCATCATTAATATTACATGTTTCCTTCGCAGTTATTTATTCTATGGGACAGTGCGGTTTCAATGCATATGCTCCAACATCTGTGCCATTTTCTTCACAAGGATGCTACTGGAACCAGGGATTCCCTGCGGCTCAAAATGTTAGCATATTTTTATTACAAGGAGGACTACATGCCAATGACAGCTTTTTTTTTTTAAAAAAAAAGATAAGTTTTAAAGTCTGAGTAACAGAATTATCTTCTTGTAGTGTTTTCTATAGAGCACTATAGGAGTTTATTTCCCATGGTCTATCATTAATGATATTACATGTTTCCTCCACAGTTAGTTGTTCTATGGGACAGTGCGGTTTCAATGCATATGCTCCAACATCAGTGCCATTCTCTTCACAAGGATGCTACTGGAACCAAGGATTCCAGTGACTAAATATAAGCATCTTTTTATTACAAGGAGGACTACATGCCAATGATAACCTTTAAAAATCTTGTACCTATATTGACTAGCTGATGTTTAAAATAATTTAGTCATTTTTATTCATTTTTAACTGGGTATCATTGTTTATTGCTTGGTTAATCTCAATTTTATTAACTTTTATTTGTTTGTATAATAGAAGTCATTACTGTTTTCATGTTTTGGAGATTTCATCTTATTATAGTAAAGTTTTACTTTTTGTTGTGCTAATTACCTAGAAAAATTACGATTTTTAAATGTAAACCCAACATATATCAATTTTAAGGAATTATTATGTATTTATTTTTAATGGAATCTAATTTGTACATGGTTTATTTGAAATAAAATATATTCAACTAAAGTAATTTGTATCATTTACAGACATATACCATTTTAACAATTTTTTATTTGCCAAATTAATCAGAAAACTGCTTATATTGATCGTATTTCAGCTTTTCCGCCAGGAATCTTTCAGCCCAGTGACGTAGAGGCTTGCTGCATTCTGCTTGGCTACTCGCGAATGGCGCTACCTTATCTTATACGTACCTTGGTCTATAGAGGCGTCCTACAGCCCGCCCTTCTTAATGGATCACGTCCTCCTCGTCTACAGAGGCGTCCTACAGCCCGCCCTTCTTAATGGATCACGTCCTCCTCGTCTATAGAGGCGTCCTACAGCCCGCCCTTCTTAATGGATCACGTCCTCCTCGTCTATAGAGGCGTCCTACAGCCCGCCCTTCTTAATGGATCACGTCCTCCTCGTCTATAGAGGCGTCCTACAGCCCGCCCTTCTTAATGGATCACGTCCTCCTCGTCTATAGAGGCGTCCTACAGCCCGCCCTTCTTAATGGATCACGTCCCTCCTCGTCTATAGAGGGCGTCCTACAGCCCGCCCTTATTAATGGATCACGTCCTCCTCGTCTACAGAGGCGTCCTACAGCCCGCCCTTCTTAATGGATCACGTCCTCCTCGTCTATAGAGGCGTCCTACAGCCCGCCCTTCTTAATGGATCACGTCCTCCTCGTCAATAGAGGCGTCATACACCCCGCCCTACTTAATTGATCACTTCCTCCACGTCTATAGAGGCGTCCTACAGCCCGCCCTTCTTAATGGATCACGTCCTCCTCGTCTATAGAGGCGTCCTACAGCCCGCCCTTCTTAATGGATCACGTCCTCCTTTAATTCCTCAACAAATCCACCTTCCAAAGCTGGATGTTTTGTAAGCTGGTAAAGACAAAAGTCACCGAAAGGCGATCCGTTCTTCTCCAGACCAAGGTAGGTATAATATAAGGTAGGGTCATTTGGCGAATAGCCAATCAGAATGCAGCAAGGTCTGCTACGTCACTAGGAACCAAGACTCGGAGCCGACCAGCTGAAACAAGATCAATATAAGCCGTTTTCTGATTAATTTGGTCAATACAACATTCTTAAAATGGTATATGTCTGTAAATGATACAAATTACTTTAGTTGAATATATTTTACTTGAAATAAACCATGTACAAATTAGATTCCATTAAAAATAAATACATAATATGTAGTTCCTTAAAATTGAGGTATGTTCGTTTCCATTTAAAAATTGTAATTTTTCTACGTAATTTACACAAGACAAAGAAAAAACTTTACTATATTAAGGTGAATTGTTCAAAACATAAAAACAGTAATGACTACTATTATACAAACAAATTAAAGTTAATAACATTGAAACTAACCAAGCAATAAACTAAGATACCAGTTACTAGAATATAAGGTAGTAAAGGAATCCTTTGTTCCAGTTGCATCCTTGTGAAGACCATGGCAATGATGTTGGAGCCTATGCATTGAAGTCCCATAGAATAAATAACAGTGAGGGAAAGGTATATTATCATTACTAATGGACCATGGGAAATAAATTCCTATTCATTTCTGCACTATAGGAAACACTACAAGAAAATAATTCTGTTTCTTAGATTTTAAATCTTTCCTTTTAAAAGGCTGCCACTGGCATGTAGTCCTTTTAATAAAAAGATGCTAAAATTTCGATTTAGATCCCTGGCAGTATCCTCATTTATCCAACGGCCTTTTACTTTTTTGTTTAGTAAGCACTGAATTTGAGCTTTGGATAATATTGGATGACAAATCCTTTCCATTTCTTCTTTCACTACACTTTTTCTTCTTTTTACATTAATTTTTAGCTGGTGATTATCTGATAGCAATCTAGTAACTTCTTTTTTTCAAATTAATGTTTTTACTTTTTAAATTTTTTACTGGCATCAACACGGACTTTAATTTGGATTCATATTCAGAAACTTTATTCTTTAAGAGAATACATTCATTACAATCAACTTCTGCATTACCTTTGAAAAATTACTATTCATCTTTTTGGGATAAATCTCATTAATGTGACACAGGGCACGTTTACTTATTTCAAGTTTTTTAACCCTACATTGCCTAGTTGTTTAATTTCTATCTATTAGGAACAGTCTAACAATTCTGCTTGTAAATTCCTTTCATAATCACTATCGCTGAAATGTTCTGAACAAAACCGAGAAATATCAGGATTAAAGTTCAAATCTCCTCGTCTACACATGACTGCCCACTGTTTCTTTATTTCTGGGTTTTTCGGGAACCGGTGATAAGATACAGACTTTCCTGATTTCCTAGGGTTGTTGGAACATGTTGCTACAGCACAATCACTCGTCATTTTTCAAAAAAAAAAAAAAATCACTAATAACAATAGAAAATGAAACAATTCACTAAAAGACACCGATTTTCACAATGTAAACAAAGCTGAAAGTGGAATTTAGTAACGTCATGCGCCAAAGTCGAAAAAAGTTACGATCTGCGCACCTGGCGAATGGTACCCCTTACTCCTGACTACTGGGGTCCTTTTAAAGCAATGTCTAGAATCAAACTACTAGGGCGTATTGAAAAGTAAGGTCTCCTATTTTTTTTTTCATAGAAAATTTAATTTATTTACAACTTTGTTTACATCGTTGGAAGGGTTGAATATTTACCTATTTTTCTACATATTCGCCTTGACGATCAATAACTTTTTGCATTCTGTTTACCAGATTTTTAATGCCGGTGCCGTACCACTCTCCCGCCGCGTCACGAAGCCAACTGACGACTGAATTATTACACATAATAAATTCAATTTGTTAAAAATATTAATGTCTTAAGAACCCTCATACTGTATATGAGACACTTTAACTCTATGCATATACTTTCTTATTAGTCTTAAATTTATTAAAGGGTGAAGCTATAAATGATGATAAATAAGTTTCTACCTTAAAATGCCTTTATACAAAAATTATTGTTTGACCAATTTTTAAACCGAATATATTGGAGTTTTGTTTTCTACTTAGGTATTATTGATAACATGCTTATTCAGATGACGTTCTTTAATTTGTTTTTAAAGAAAAAGATATCGTTTATTGATTTAATACATTCGCGCAGTACGTTAAATGGTTTTACTACTAAAAATGATATACTACTCTTGAAAATTTTAACTCTTTTAGTTTCATTGTATGAATTAAACTCGAGCGATGCTCTGTTAGCAGTCCCACAGACCAGGCTGAAATGCTGGCGGCACATATGTCAGGAGTAAATCAGGCTCCAACAGAGCGATGAAGCGCCTCGGTCGGAGACAACTTCATGTTCTCCTCTCCGAGACTTCTCAATACACCACACCGGAGCTAAATCCCCTGATCTGGACAGGATACAGTATGTACTCCAGCGGCTGCTTCCAATAAAGTGTCATCCTATCTCAACCATCTCCTCAACTCCTGGCTATGTCTCCGCCACTTCTTTTCACGATGGAAACACGCCTCAGAGAAATGGCTCCTCTCCAGACCACTATCATCCTATCAGCTGTTACGGCCCATTTCTATCGTCGCCGAAGACCGGTGACTTAGATAGAAGATAGGAAGGAGAGCGGAGCTGGCTGAGCGAGTGACAGAGACAAGAGGTGATCACCGGGACAAGCGAGTGACAGAGACAAGAGGTGATCACCGGGACAAGCGAGTGACAGAGACAAGAGGTGATCACCGGGACAAGCGAGTGACAGAGACAAGAGGTGATCACCGGGACAAGCGAGTGACAGAGACAAGAGGTGATCACCGGGACAAGCGAGTGACAGAGACAAGAGGTGATCACCGGGACAAGCGAGTGACAGAGACAAGAGGTGATCACCGGGACAAGCGAGTGACAGAGACAAGAGGTGATCACCGGGACAAGCGAGTGACAGAGACAAGAGGTGATCACCGGGACAAGCGAGTGACAGAGACAAGAGGTGATCACCGGGACAAGCGAGTGACAGAGACAAGAGGTGATCACCGGGACAAGCGAGTGACAGAGACAAGAGGTGATCACCAGGACAAGCGAGTAGGCAGATACAAGAGCCCACCTCGAGCTTTTCTGAGGATTTTCCCACAAGCACTTTGGCGGATTAATGTGATTTCAGATCGCTCTAAGTCGCACATTGCGATGTTCAGAGAAGAAATAGAGAACATACTCGTGGAACAGCAGGCTGACCAATTATCCTATTGTTCGTAGAGGTTATTGTTATTGTGTATACTCAATTACAGAGTAAAAGAAAGGCCTATTTATATATTTACCTTGGGAGAGTATTGTTTTATTTATTTATTTTTGTTCAAGAGAAAATTTTAGTTTGTTTGTTCTTGTAAATAAAGTGAATTGTCTGTAATATAATGGTTTCGTTATTACCAGAGCAACAAACAACTTGGCGCCCATTATATATTTATTTGTTTCTTCCTATTAATTTAAAGGAGTGGCAATTTAAATAATAAACGCACACCCTTCTCCAGTTTTTTTACTCATTTGTGGGTTATCACAGCCTTCTCTCACACATCTCCAAGGTGCTGGAGAAGATAATTCAACAGTACTTTGTAGATTTCAGCGAGGCCTCCCTCCTCCCTGACGAGCAGTCCGGGTCGCCCCCCCCCCCACTGCACCCTCCAACAACCTCCGTAGGAATATCGTTACGACCATCATCTCCATTGATTCCACGCCGCCATGCTCAGTTCTTCCTAAACGGCCGAACCTCCCAAGTAAGGGTCGGCGAATCCTATCCAAGTACTGAGATAGCAGCTTACACAGACGAACTGGCGATAATCAGCACCTCCTAGAGTCCTGTCCGCGCCCTCTCCTTAGCCGAAACCGCCTGCCAATCTGTCGCTGTCCATCTCCATATCCTAAACATCCATGTCAATCCTAGTAAAACTGAATAAAACTGCCCTCCTTTTATGCTTCGCCAAGAAACGCAAACTACCCAAATCCTTTACTCACAACGGCTTCTCCATTTCTTCTTCACGCTCCATTTGCTAACTCAGCATCCAACTGGGCCTTCACCATTCAAATCCATAAAAGGGTCCAGAACCTACACCAGAAATTCCAGTCCCTCAACCACCTCCCCCTCCTCATACCTAGACGTGTTATTTAACTTTCCATTCTGTACAGCTTTCATCTCCTCCGCTACCTGACTAAAGTTTCCCTCAAAAAATTTAAGTCCTACCAAAATGGCATCATTAGGAAAATTGTGAAGCACACCTCTCTCCAAAAGAGCCACCAACGATGTAATCCACCCATCCCTATCCCTGGAACCCATAGCCCACACCATCAAATTATTTGATTCCCCAACCCACCTTGACAATATCTTCTACTCCTCCCCAGCAACCCATGAGTGCCAAATACCAAGAGAGCCGACTGTGATGAGCCCCTTGCCTATCTCATCGGGATTGCTGACCCCCCTCCCTCCCTTAAATGTTTGACCAGGCACAGATCACAACCCGGGGCTAGACCCAGTATTAGGACATTTTAAGGTAGTTTTGTTTTATTATTGTTCATTTAGGTTTAGTATTTAATCATAGTAACATGGCTTCTACTCTAATATGGCTACAGCACAAATTTCTCTAGGTTTTAAGTTATTATGTTAACAGGTTATTTCTCTTAGGTTACATCCCTGGAATGGTAAGGCCACTTTCTTCTTATCTTCTCTCCTACTATCCCTATCTCTTCTTTTTTCATTTCCTCTTGTTGTCAGGGCATCCTTTCAAGAGCTCTAACAAAACCCCTAAAAAAAAAACAGAAAACTACCTTACAATATAGTGCATATGTTCGGTTATAAGGAAACTGTGATTTCACCACCTCAGGTTTGATAGGCCGATAAGAAAAAGAAAAAAAGAGTAATTTTCTTTTTCACCACTAACTTTTTGCAGGGCTCTGTCTTACTTTTAAGTTAGCTTATAGTTTTGTTATTTAGATATCCCTTTCCTTTCTTCTTTTGTTTTCTGCTATCCTTTACAGCCCACCCTGAACCGCCCGTTGCTATGTCACCCACCATCTGAGTTCCATTATAAATTCTGCAAACCCTCTCTTAAAATGGAACTCACAGGTCAGCAGGAGGGGAACTGACGGACTTTACCTTCCTTTTTACATAAAAGGATTAAATATAGAGTATGGTAACGACCAAACAAACATTGGCGACCACTAGAACGTTAACAGACAAATATATATATTTGAATGGATCTCATTTTTGTCATCTCTTGGGTAGGATCGATGGACATTTGATGACATTTTTTTGAAAATCACATCATGAATATAACCTCAATAGCAGATTTCTCTTAAGGGAAATCTGCTAAAAGGCTTTTGTTACCATTAATTGGAGATTGACATTTGAATATTTGGAAAATATAGAAATAGTTTGAAAAGACTGAAGGATTATTTGGAACGTTCACAAAACCAGAATACACAAATCGTTAAATGAATGCAAAAGGGAAGCTAGAACATCAATACACCTTTCAGGCACCACTCCATTTTATCAAAAGTTATAGGTATCGTAAAACAGGTTTTTCTCAGGTGAAATAATTTGTAAATGATAAGAACACAAGTAAATAAAATTTATGAAACTTTATTTATAAAAATTGTAATATATATATATGTGTTATGATTGATTATTAGAAATACAACAGTTACAGTAATTAAAATACATTTATACTATTCTAAGAAACTGTTGTAATCAAAACATCAAAGAAATTCACACTTTGAATAAGTTAATCGATGAGATAATAACAATATAATTATGGAAGTATTTACTCATTCCTAACTCACAGCCAGTAATGGATACATGATTCAGGTATTAACTTATTTTTAATGAATACCAATGTTATATTTGTTCTTTCCTTTTTAAAACAGTATGATGTATGAACAAATGGGTTTAAATTTTTGTTAAAGATACATTTTGTTAAGTAATTATGAATTTTACAATATGTTTTGGAATTTTAGTAAATTATGAGCCTTTCATTTATATGGATGGAAACAAATAAAATTCATCGCCTTTATTCAAAAAAAGTCATTGTAATAAATTATTACTAGAATAGCACAGGTTAAATTATAGTACTCAAAATCATGCTATACTATTTGTAGCATTTATATTTTTAGAAGAAAACTACAACCAATTTTAAAACCAATACATCAAAAACAGTTCACACATTAAATAAGATAATCCAAGAGACAATGATGATATAATTTAATATAAATTACAGGGTAGTTAAGAGTATAATGAATGCAAATCATTTTTTTTTTGTAGTACGAAGTGTGCTTTGATGAATAAATTTGTTTTTTATAGAAGTTACACTAACATGTGTAATTATGAATTTTACAATTAGTTTAAGAGCTAAGATTATTGAAATCTTAATTTGAAAAATATTCATCCTGTCCCCTGCCTAGTTTTGGAGTAAACTTCCCTGAGATGAGAGAGAGGAGAGGGGTTGTCCTCCATGCAGGAGAGGTTTTGTGTTTGAGTGGAGACTAGCGAGTTCGCCCTCTCCCGTTAGCCGTAGTTCTCCTCTGCCTAAAGGAGACGTTACGTTGCCCAGCCGACACCACACAGCCTTCGGAGACTGAGCAAGCTAGGAGGTGGGAGTAGGACTTGCTGACTTTGGTATTTCTCACTACTTTCTGGATATATACCCCTACTAGGCTACTGCCCGCTATATCCTTCTGATACCAAGTGTCAGCCATTTGCCGGCCCGTTAATTCAAAAAAGAAAAAATACCAAGAACTTGGAGTAGAAGAAGGTAATGTGTTCATTCCTGCTTCTCTTAGACTATCTTCTTGAAGTAAATTATGCTCTGAAATTTGTCCCCCCTGTAGATAATCAATGGACGCATATAAAAAGATACTTGACGAATTAGTAAGAAGTATAAGTGTAGACCTGGTTCTGATTTTTCTAAAGTGTAAAGATTTGTTGCCTCAAGCCAAAAGACTCGCTAAGAAAAACACCGAATTGGGTGAAGTGAAATATATCTCAATGGAGGATGTTCTCAGCAAATTAGTAGATTCTGTTAATACCCTAACCAGTTGACTATTGTGGACTTAAGGAACGGAAAACTATAATAATATTACAAAAGATGCATCTCCTGTCATTTCCCTAATTACCCTTATAATTTTGGAAGCTATAAAATATCACCAACTACTTCCACCTTTATCAGCTGTATATGTAATTTCTTGTGTGTATATGGGCATAGATGGCTGCTTAGGTTGAATGACAGTGTCCATGTTATCTTGTAACTCCAGAGAACTATTCTTCATAACAAGTCAGGAGCTGTTCATGTAGCTCAAAGGTAGACTCCCAGCATGTGTGAAACATTTAAATTTCAAATTAAAAAAAAACAAACCAAAAAAACAATTACTAACTTACAGGTATACTTTATCTTAAGATTAAGTCACAGAAAATCATAATTAGAGCTAACTTCTTAACATGTAGGCGGCTAAGCCGTATGAGGTAAAACCATCCCAGATGGCTCTACGGTCGAAACTGCACTCCTAGGAGTTGAAGGATTGTCGACAACTGCCATCAAGGTGTTAATCAGCAGAAAGTTAACATCCATACTCATACAGAATATGCATTCAATGTGACTGTCAAAGAAAAAAATTAACCAGGCAGATTCAAACTGACATCCTTCCACACTATCTCAGAACAGTTGTGCTCTGAAGGCAATCTGTATAATTACTTAACTTAGTTTTCATACCTTATATTAGAGGAATAATGAAACAAATTGTTAGCATCTTTAACTCCATTTTGGAAGATTTGAATAACTCCATTCACTGTAACCAATTGAAAGTAATAACATTTAGGATTTAATAAATAAAATGCAATCCAATGCTTGGCATAACCTCTATTATCAATTCTTGTTTGCCAATTTAAAACAAAAAAATTCGAGGATAAAATTCGATATTTTGGAAGCTAAAGATTTTCAAATCACAGTAAATTAGATCTGCAGCTGACAAAGGTGAAAATATTTGGTGATATTTTAGAGCTTCCAAAATTATAAGGGTAATAAGGGAAATGTAAGGAGATGTATCTTTTGTATTATTGTTCTGGCCTCCCGTTTCTTTAGTTCACAATAATCGACTAACTACAGTATTAACACAATCTTTTAATTTGATGAGAACATCCTCGAGTGATAAATATTTCACCTCACTCAATTTGGCATTTTTCTTAGTGAGTCTTTTAGTTTGAGGCAACAGGTCTTAGCACTTCAGAAAAACCAAAGCCAGGTCTTCTCTTATAAACCTTCCTAATTCATCGAGTTTCTTTTTATATGCACCCATGGGTTGCCCACAGAGGGAACAAATTCCAAAACATAGTTTACGTTCAGGAAGTTGGCCCGAGGGAAGCAGAAATGGACACTTCATCTTCTGCTGTTCCAAGTTCACGGTATTTTTAACTTTCTAAATTAACCTTTATATGAAGGGCAAGAGTCATGGCTTTGTGCAAAGCCATTACTCTTGAGTTTAAGAAGAAAAGAATTAGGAATTATTATTATAAACGCATGTGGCTACTACAACTAGTTGTAGGAGATAGAGCTCCTGAATCACAAACCAAACCATTTTGAAAATACAATTGAGTGGCCTAATTACTTTAGCTACGAATATGTGGGGGTGCTTTATAGTTGTCAGTAGGGTGGAGAATTCATCGGTAATATGCATCAACTTCCTTGGCATTATATGTCATTTCTCCTAGAATATTACAAGAGACTACAGTTATTCACTGTATTTTATACGTGATTAAGTTAGGCTACAATCATTCCTATTGATATAATTAACAAATATACTGATATTAACAGTAACTGTATTTATGAGGCAAAATCAGTTATTATCAAACAAAAGATTACAAAAGTTATTGGTTTGAGAGATCTTCGAAATGAAATATTGAGTATTAAACAAAATGTTTAAACTATAAGTACTAGTGTCCCAAAGGCTAGGGTATAAATATTCTATATAATTCTAACATGTTGTAAAGTTCATATTATAACATCTAGAATTATGGAAACCGTACGTAGAGCAAGTTGTAATGTTTCTTTGCAAAATGTTGAATTGGAGTTAAAAGTGCTAAAATTTTATTTCAAATGTGTTCTTTAGTTCATTTACCATATTACAGTATCTTATACTTTCATATTTTTTTCTAATTCAAGCAATGAAGAAAACAAATTAATTTCTTACATAGATTACATACAGACTTTACTCTAGCGTGAGAGGATAGGAACTTTCCGTGCTTAATATTCCTTGATATCTGTGTGTTTACTAATCCCTCACAAGGGTGTCAGTTTGAATCCGCCATGTTGGAATTAGCTATTCCTTATGTCCTCATAAATGATTAAATTTCCTACAATTTATGTCTCACCTGTTGAGAATCATAGTGGCTCTCAATTTTTTTTTTTTCCATAATGGTTGATTCAGATTTTCGCCACTATAATTCCTTGATATATATATAATAAGTAGATGTATGTTAAAGATTATATTACTGGCTGTGAATTAATGGGAAATCTATTATAGAGAATGATGCAGCACCTTGGTTTTCAGCTCCACTGGTGGTTTGTGCATAAATAAAAAAAATGTATAATGCAAATTTTTAGAGCTTGTGCTAGCACCTTCTTTAAACATTAGTGAAAACTAAGTCAGTTTTAAGGACTGGAGTAAACTACCCCCTTCCTCCCAGACTTAGTTTTCAATTAATGCTTCAAGAAGGAACTCTCACGAACTCTGTAATTTTGAATAATATATATTTTTTTTCAATGCACAAGCTGCTGGAGCTGATAGCCACGGCACTGCATCACACCCTACAAATAAAGTCCAGTGTCATCAAGTATAAATCACCTTAGAAAATCTATCCATTTACATCTAAAAAATATATCAACACATTTAATACTGATAATAGAACACTAGATTACAAACACTTATTTAATATTTGGCATATTCAATATTATAGTTTAAACAAAAAGATTACAAATATCATTTTAAATTAATATACCAGGGTTTACCATCAATCTGGGAAAACATTAAAAGTCTTATTAAATATACTCGTTGAGCAAGCTGAGGGCCAGAAGATTAGCTTCATAATAGTATTAGGGGCTGTTGGAGCTGTCGTTGTCTGTGGCGCCACTCCGATAGGTCGTGGAGAATAGGCCGGCCAAAGAAGTCGTGCAATTCATAGAAGGACATTCTGAAATAGATAAACAGTAAGCATAGAGAAACTTGGAGATGGAATATTCTCTATATTCACCCTTACCCCCCCCCCATACAAACAAACACACACACACTTCCAAATTCTTGCCACTTACACAGATAATTCAAACTCCACAAGAAATAAACACTGTAATACCTTATTATGGTAGTTATGAGTAAATTTTTAGAAACATTTCTTCCAATTACCATTGGTAATACCTAGGAGGTGGCAAAATTAAGGCCTAATTATATATGTATGTCAATCAACAATGACTGTTGATGATCACATATACTTAGGTCACGATATATTCTTTAAAGATAGCACACATAAGGAAATCCAGAGAAGACTCTCACTTGGTTGGAAAAAGTACTGGGGCCTCAAATTTAATTTGAAAATGAACTACGAAATGCACCTTAAAAAACTAATCTTTGGCAGATGTGTGTTGCCAGTAGTTACTTATGGATCTCAGACTTAATCCCTCACCAAGGCTCTAGAAAGCAAAGTGAGTGTCTGGCAACGGGTAGTAGAAAGAAGTGTGCTCCATATAAAGAAAAAGGATAAGGTGAGGTACACGGAAATAAGAAGACAAACGAACTTCAGGGATGTCAACTTATTCATCCGAATGCTAAAATGGAAGTGGGCTAGACACTTACTGCGCTGCAGGGATGAGAGATGGTCACGGACTCACTGACTGGACGCCTTATAACTGGAAAAGAAGTAAAAGGAGACAGCCAACAAGATGGAAAGGTGTGTTTAAAAATACCGTCGGCCTCAACTGGGCAAGGTTAGCTCAAGACAAAGAAAGGTGGGATTCACTTATACTGAACTCCACTTCTCAATAGAGTTGGTCACTCCAGGAAGTTAGACCATACTTTCGGGAAGGCCTATAAAGAGTTAAACATACGTTGCTTCCTTTAATTCAAAGTATGGAAGCAATATTGCTTATTAGTATTGTATATTTGTACCTTATAATAATGTATATATTAATTTTTTAAACAATGAACTATGAATAAATGAATGAATTTAGCCTTTATTATAATAAAGGCTAAATTCATTCATTTATTCATATATGTACGTATGCGTCTCCCTCTCTCTTTTCTCCCACCCCCATCTATCCCGCTGCTAATTTAGCTGTTCTAGGTACTACCTCATTCCTCTCTATGCCCAGATGTGCGTGGACTCATTGTAAGTATAGTAATATCTTTGTTTTCAATTTTTTTCAAGTTACATATGAGTTGGTCGATGATAAAGGCATTGTTGTAGCCGTTTATAATGGTTTATATATAAAACTAAAGATCAAGTTTGTTAATGGCTGAAATGAAATTGGACCAATGGGAGGGGAGGTTTAGAGGAGAAAAATTATAAAAACACCTCGCATGATATTTAACCGTTTCATGGAAAACTCAAGATTATATTAGGTTATGGCTGAAATCGGCCATGTGGAAGGGGGAGGTTAGAAAAGGCAGTAATTGAAAATTCGAAATGTCTCCGTTACTATGAGTCGGATTGAAGTATTATATAACCATAATGTTTGGACTACTATTGTTTTATACATGTTTTCTCTGACTCAGAAGTTATTTTTATTTTAGCAGATTTTCCTCAAGGAAAATCAGCTATTGAGGTCGTACTCATGACACGATTTTCTTCTTCAAATGTCCATCGAGGAGATGACGAAAATGAAACCCCCACTTCTCACGTTACATACACAATACTCGGTTATGTAATAAACCACATCATTCGAAGCTTAATTACCAAATATTGTTTTCAAGAGACATTTATTATACGAGATACATGCAAGTATGTTCTGGTGACCCCCCTCCCCTTCTTATTTGTTGTGTCACAAGTATGTAGATTTATCTATTGCTAAACTTCACGCGGAACATTTGCTTAGTTTCCGCAGCCCCTGCGTGACGGAGTTTTTTTTTGAGACTAACTTTTGTCAACTCCCACTTTTCATCTCATTTTTTCTTTAAATATCTCACACACTAAACATCTCAAGTCCAACTAAGATTTTAATTCCTGTTTATGGCGACTACACAACATCAATAGCTAAAATTGAAAAGTGTTTATTATAATGACTTTCGTAATTTTCAGTACTCAACTTACAACTTCTTTGGGAGTCATTTGCCGATTTTAGGGCCTGTAGACACCCTGCTATATCTTCCTTATTATTGATTATATTGAATAAATAAATGAAATGAGTTAAGAACAAGTTACTAGTCAATAGTTATATCTTGGGAACATCCGGTCTGCTGACAACATCAAAATCAGCATTTATTTTATTTATAATTCCTTCCTTTATTCCACTCCTGGTCATTTCCCCAGTAGCAGGAGCCTGTAATTCTGCTCATTTTAATTGGGGGACTCGGGAAATACATCACGAGTTACAGTGAAACTCACTGTTTCACTATACCTTGGGTACTGATAAGCAGTTTAAGATTAAAATTCAAAGTTTTCAAAATTGTGGAAAATTGATCACACTTGACATGAAAACTTCTGCTCAGTCCCTATATTTGAGTGCCAGTTAAGTATAAAGTAAGCATGAACGCCTTTTTAAAAAGCACTTTTATTGACAATAACAATTACAGAATTAAAATGAGCAGAATAACAGGCTACAGCTACTGGGGAAATGACCAGGAGTGGAAAAAAGGAAGGGATTATAAACAAAATAAATACTGATATTGGTGTTGTCAGCAGAGCAGATGTTCCCCAGATGTAACTAATGATAGGTATTAAAGCTAGGCTAAAATAAAATAGAAATAAAGGCTTTAATTACTTGTGCTGTCGTTGGGTATCATGATCAGTGCGGCCAGGTGCAGACCTTATACTGTGCGAACGGTTATGGTTGCTCGGAGGAGTCTTGTTGAACGGATTATGCCTTACTCGGGGTGGGGCCACTGGAGCACCAGCTCTGCTTATCTCTTCACTCGATATCGGAACATTCACTAAAACATTTTTACAATACATAAAAAAGAGTTCTAAAAGAAAAATTGATGATATTGCCAAGATATTTAAAAATTAAACGAGTTCTTGCCAGGCATTAACTACCTTTTATTAACTAATAAGGAGTGGCTATAGGGATTGGTCCAGATACCTTTTATAGATGGGAGCTAAGAACAATCTGCTGCATGGTAAATCAATTATCATTGTACTTGAAACGTAATTTTTCTATTTTTCTTAATGTCTTAATCCTACCTGGCGGATAACAAAATGAGGTCTGCTAAAAAAACGTCTGCCACGCAGGAGAGGTATAAACTAAGATTTCCCACATGCTGGTATGACACACTGCTGATCTCATATCATCACATATTATCTATTTCTATGTGTAAAAAAAGACGATAATAAATAAGTTGTGGGTGGGGGGGGGGTAATGAAGGCTGAAAACAAGAAAGTACAAATGACTCGCTTAATACTTGAATTACGTAAAAATATATAGGACAGTAATTGTAGAGCAACAATAGCTTAACAAGATTGGTTCTTTAACATTTTGCATACAACTCATAATAAGGGAGTATTTAAAACAAAATAACGCAAAAGTATTCTTGAATGAATCCAAAAAAAAAATGTTTACTTCAAAAACGTTTTTAGAATTAATTTATTTTAAACTAATTAAGTAGTTATTATTTGTAAAAGCAATACATTTTTCCTCCTACATAGCTCCCTGTTAAAAAAAACAAAAAAAAAACGATGTGGTATTTTCCAGGGAAGAATCATCAAAAATAATTTTGCGTTATTCCGTTACAGTTAATATGACATGAGTAGAAGTGGGGGTTTGCTAAAGGCTGAAAACTGAAAAATGCAAATATTTCGGTTAATATTCAAATTAGAGAATAAATGTATATAACAATACTTATAGTGCATTTAATTTGCAATAAGATTCATTCTATGAACTTTTTCGATCCGACTTATAGTAACGGAGATATTTCGAATTTTCTCCCCTCAAACCCACCCTCCCCCTAGTCCGATTTCAGCAGCCGTTAACAAACTTGTCTTTTTACATAAAACGATTAAATAATAATTGCGGCCGCTAGAGCGATAACATACGCACACACACATATATATATATATGAATGTCAACCTGATTCCTGTGCACTCAATCCCTGACAGGAACCTAGGATCAACCCGCTGCCGCCATTGCAGTCAGATTGAAACCCTACCTCATGTCCTAGGTTCTTGCAAATGGGGAGAGTTGATGCGCAACAGCCATTACCATAAAGTAAGAACAGACATAGCCCAACTAATAAAAAGGTATAACAAAGATTGGGAAGTCTATGAAGAGGTGGCGTGCAAATCATCTCATGGGTCGCCGAAACGGGCAGACATCGTCATTATCCAAAGAGTAGCAAACGAAGGAATCATCCTAGATCCCACAGTAAGGTTCGAAACCAATATCAACCAGTCAACAGAAGTAGAAGAGGAAAAGAGGAAGATTTACGAACCTTGATGTGGGTACTTCAAGGAAAAATACTCAGTTGAAAAATGGAGTGTCAAAGGCTTGCTGATCGGTGCAAGAGGTGCAATATCCCGAAGGACAACCGAAACTCTAAAAGAACTAGGATTATCCAAGAACGACCTCCAGAATTTGTCTACAACCATTATAAAGCATTCGGCGAGAATTATAAATTATCATTTGTACAAATAAAGGCACGATGCAAAGCTGCACTCCTTTCCACGTGGCCCATCAAAATTTAACAACAAATTTCTTGTTTTAAAAAGAAATATTAAAAAAAAAAAAAAAAATTGTTTTTTTTTTAACATTATCCAGTTGGGCCGATTAGGAGGCTGTCTATGAGGGGAACCCCCCAGAAGGAGGGAAGCTTGTTTTGTTTGTTTGTATATATATAGTTTTGAACGGACCTCATTTTCGTCATCTCCTAAGGTAGGATCGATGGACATTTGAAGAAAATTTTCGAAAATCGCGTCATGAGTACGACCTCAATAGCTGATTTCCCTTAAGAGAAATCTGCTAATATATATAAATATAATGGATGATAATTCCACCGAATCCAAGATACTAATAATAATCAACATCTGTAAAAAGCCGAGCAGTTAAGGAAACGGCCGAACTAGCTTTTGGCGGGGAAGTCACTCGTCCGTTAGCCACCCAGTTTTAATAAAAATGCAAATATCTCGGTTAATATTCAAGGTAGAGAATAAATGTATATAACAATATTTATAGTAAATTTAATTTGCAATAAGATTGATTCTGTACAATTTTTCGATTCGACGTATAGTAACGGAGATATGAAAATCCTCCCCTCTAAACCCCACCCCCTCCCACTGGTCCGATTTCAGCCGTTAACGAACTTGATCTTTCTTTTTACATAAAACGACTAAATATCGAGTTTGGTAAGGATCAAACCAAAATTGCGACCGCTAAAGCGGTAACAGACAAATATATATATATATATATATATATATATATATATATATATATATATATATATATATACAGTTTTGAATGGACCTTATTTTCGTCATCTCCTGGGTAGGATCGATGGACATTTGAAGAAAAATTTCGAAAATTCCGTCATGAGTACAACCTCAATAGCTGATTTCCCTTAAGCGAAATCTGCTAAAAAATAAAGTTCCAGCTATGACAAAGTGTAATGTAAAATTAAATTTATTAATTCATAAATCATTTGTAGTAATAAATAAATATTAAACCCAAGGAACTATTTTATTTTTATTTTTTCCGATAACTATGTTTAATTATTTTCATTACTAAGTAAGTTACCTTAATATTTATCAAGTATATTTGTATGATTTTAAAATTTGGATAAATCCTATTCTATTTTAACATGATTGTATGAAATACTTGAGGAAGCTCTTGTTCAGCTTCACAATGGATGATATTACCAGACATAAGTTATAAACTCAAGAGACTTAATTTATTAATCATAGAACTTAAATAATAGAATAAGTAAACTATAATGTGTTATTTGTTTCATAATTACATCTAGAAAGTTGGTTGAAGTGAGGGAATGTATGGAGCTGACCGGAGTCATAAATCCAGCTAATAACTGGGGGCCAGATCGTTGGGGCCCGCCCTATCTACACTACCGAATCAATCCGATCTTATACGAATATCACCGAACCTTTTCCTCCTTCGCCGGCCATACTCTATTAGCAGATTTCCCTTAAGCGATTCTCTATCTTGAATATTAACCGAGATATTTGCATTTTTCAGTTTTCAGCCTTCAGCAAACCCCCACTTCTACTCATGTTACATAAACAATACTCTGTTATATAATAAACCACATTATTCGAAGCTCAAATACCAAATATTGTTTTCAAGAGACCTTTATTATACGAGATACATGCAAATATATTCTGGTGACCGCCCTCCCACGTCTTAAGTTCTTGGGCTACTAAAATTTGAATGATTGGGATAAAAATTATTCCGATTCATTATAAATTGCAGTACTAGATATAGTAAATAGTTTTCAATAAAACTAATACGGTATATTCTGATATATTTCAGTAATTGTTTTTTATTTCCGGTTAGAGATTGGCAGGCCTGTTTCTTTACATTTCCGACGCTTCCCGTCGGGAAGGCAAAGATTTCTTATTACCGTTTGTATTTATTCACTTAATATTCACGGTGGCGTTGTGTTACCAGATCGTAGATTTATCTATTGTTCAACTTCACGAGGGAAATCTGCTTAGTTTACGCAGCCCCTGCGTGACAGACTTTCGATTGATAAAACACCAACTATCCCCAGCTCTGAGGAATTAGGTGATGGAGAAATTGTGGCCAGGTTTTTACAACCGTTTGTTAGATCATTTCTACAGGGAAGGACCAGGGCGTACAGCAAACGTTAAAACTGATTTAAAGAAAAAAACGTCCGTCACGCAGGGGCTGCGTAAACTAAGCAGATTTCCCTCGTGAAGTTAAACAATAGATAAATCTACATACCGTCAATATCAAGTGAATAAATACAAACGATAATAAGAAACTTCCCGACGGCGTCTGAAACGTGTGTATATATATATATATATATATATATATATATATATATATATATATATATATATATATATATATATATATAATTTTGAACGGACCTCATTTTCGTCATCTACTAGGCAGGATCGATGGACATTTGAAGAAATTTTTCGAAAATCGCGTCATGAGTAGGACCTCAATAGCTGATTTCCCTTAAGGGAAATCTGCTAAAAGAATCGGTCGCATTCGTATAAGATCGGAATCATTCGCTTCCACAGGTTGGACACGCCTCATATCATGGGACACTCCTGCAAATCAATAACTATGGGGAGATGTCTCTCTTATTGCAGCCATATATAATCAAACATAATTCATATTATGTTTTAAGACTAAATACTTAAATATATAAAAATTTGACAGGTCTGTTCTAATTGAAATGTCGTAGGAAGATAAATGTAGCAAAAATAAACAAAAATAACTTAATTTGATGAAGAAGTATGCATTGTTTTTTTAAAAAGAAAGAAAGAACATATAATCCAACATAATTTATATCATGATTCAAGACGAAATACTTAAATACATTAAAATTTGGCTGGACGGTTCTAATAAAATGTAGGAAGATAAATACTGCTCAAATAAAGAAAAAGTACCTAATTCTGATGAAAAGTTGTGCCATTTATTTAAAAAGAAAGAACATATAATCCAGCGTAATTTATATTATGTTTTAAGACTAAATATTTAATTACATCAAAATTTGACAGTTGTGTTCTAATTAAAATGTCGTAGGAAGATAAATGCAGCACAAATAAAGAAAAAAAATCACAAATTTTATGAAAAGCCAAGCACTTTATTTTATTTTTTTAAAGCAAGAAAGAACATATAATCCAATATAATTTACATTATGTTTTTAGACTAAATATTTAAATACATCAAAATTTGACAGTTGTGTTCTAATTCAAATGTCGTAGGAAGATAAATGCAGCACAAATAAAGAAAAATCACAAATTTTATGAAAAGCCAAGCACTTCATTTTATTTTTTTAAAGCAATTAAGAACATATAATCCAATATAATTTATATTATGTTTTTAGACTAAACATTTAAATACATCAAAATTTGACAGTTGTGTTCTAATTCAAATGTCGTAGGAAGATAAATGCAGCACAAATAAAGAAAAACTCCCTAATGGGATGAAAAGCTATGCATTTTTTTAAAAAAGAAAGAAAGAACATATAATCCAACGAAATTTACATTATGTTTTAAGACTAGATATCTAAATACATCAAAATTTGGCAGGGCTGTTCTAATTGAAATGCTATAGGAGGATAAATGCAAAACTAATAAAGAAAAAGTATTGAATAAAAAGATAAGTCAATTTCTTTTTTCAAAAAGAAAGAAAGAATACTCACCAGTAAATCTAGTCCAGGCTGGTTATAGTATAGCGAGAAGAGGATAATAAAAATAAGAGAGTTTCCAAGTTAATGACACTTAAAGGGGTAAAAGAAGTGAAGAAGTGAGAGGTGAAGGTGGGACTGAAGGTAAGGACGCTACCTAGGGCAACATCGATTTAGGAGCAGTGTTGCCAAGCAATATCAGAGCTATCAAGATATTTGATATTTGTAGTATCACTCCTGACAGGGCTAAGGGATTCTTGCCTACTTACATTGGAAGAAATTAGTTGGCATATGTATAATTAGACTGAATTTAAGTTTGGATCGAGATAAAATACATATACATAAGTCGAGTATAGCCTGGGAGCTAGAGATATATTATTTTTGCTAAACTGCTGACGATCATAGGTGCCCTGGACTAATCAATATGTTCATCACCATGGAGACCTATTGCTGTGTTGTCAGGTGCTCAGCCCAATCTTTAACCTTGATGCCTCCACCCCATCTTCCTCCAGCCCTCCATTCTTGACTTCCTGTTTGCAGCCCATAGCGTTGGCTAACATGCTTCTTGGAATAGCTATCATCACTTTGAGCTAACTGTCAGAGCCGGGCTGGCCAGATCGGCAAATGCAAGGGCCCACGGAAAGTCCGTCACGCAGCTGCTGTGTTAGCTAAACAGACTTCCGACTGCAGCCATTAAAGATACTGAACTTTAGTTTTCCATAAGACGCTTAATATTGAGTCTTTTTACATAAAACTACTAAATCTCAAGTTTCGAACGATTAAACAAAAACTGCGACCGCTAAAGCTATATACACTTTTGAACGGACCACATTTTCGTCATCTGGTGGGTATGGCCGATGGAAGACTTATCTAAAATCGCGTCAGGAGTACGACCTTAATAGCTGATTTCCCTGAAGGGAAATTGCTAAAATGTTTGTAAGATAGCTCTCGTCGCTGAAACACGAACAGGAACACTCGGCCTCTGCCTGTCTCTCTCCTTCATATTTTTGTAAGATAGCTCTCGTTGCTGAAACACGAACCGGAAGACGGCCTCCGCCTGTCCTCTTCTTCATATTTTTGTAAGATAGGTATCGTTGCTGAAACACGAAAAGGAACACACGGCCTCTGCCTGTCTCCTTAATATTTTCCCTTCAATTTCCCTAGCCGGATTCCGGAATCCAAGGGAATTGGATTTTGACTGGGAGATTTTTCGGACCCTTAAGGTCAACCTGCAGTCAAGGTAAGGACTGGTAGTTCCCCTTCTCCGAACCTCCTCACTCTCTCCTCCCACTCGGTCCGGCTTGGACGCGGACGGTCTTTCTCAAGACCAATCCCCTCTCTCCTCCCTAACGGCCCTTTTCAGGGCCAGCCTTCTCAAGGCGCTCTCCTATTCAACTTCGCCACTACCAGCCACGTGAATCGGCGTAAGAAGCCACAATCTCAGAAAAGGCCCCCAGCCTCCACACCCTCATAGATGACCTCAATGATGATGATGAATGAATAAATGACAAAGCCCTTAAAAAAATACAAGCTCGATCCTCGGGCACTATGCCTCCCCTCTTTTCAGACTCCCCCCTCTCTCTACTACCAATGACGTCATCCCGTCTCCATCAACCACAAATCCTAACCCCCGTCCACCTACGTCGTCGGCGCCGCCGGTTTCGAGCCTCTTAAGAAGAGGACGAACACCGCCGACGCTGACGTTTTCACGCAAGTCCAGGCTAAGAAAGGCAAGCCCCCCCCCCACATCCAAAAACACGCCCACTACAACATCAAACTCTGTCGCACCACTCACGACTGACAAACAGACGGACCAAAAGAAAAAGGGACCGGCCCCTCCTCCAATCATCCTACCTCAAGCACTATACGAAGCCTCCGAGGTCTCAGCTCAACTCAGGCGGAACAATATCTCCGCCTTTCGCATTTAACCTACAAGGTACGAGCTTCGTATATTGCCCGATGACACCCCCACCCAGTGATGGATTTACGCCTAGGCCCGTGAGGCCTGGGCCTAGGGCGGCATAATTTGAAGGGCGGCAAAAGTTTTGAAATGCCAAAATTTCAGAGGCAAAAAAAAAAATAAAGACATTCATTTTCAAAAATTGGTTCAGATTAGTTCTTATAAAAAATGTTCTATAGAATATATTATAATTCATTAATTTACTTCTCAATCTGTATGGGTAAGATGGTAATTTTTTAATAGATTAATTATAGTCTTTGTCGAGTAATGTTCTTTACTTTCTGTTCCTCTAGTGAGATTAACCTCACATGTATAACGTACGTGTATGACGATATAATTGACGTTTTTGCGCGAACCAAAGCCAGGAAATTTTTTTTTTCAAATTGATTCATATTAAAAAAAATATTTATTATTTATCTGTCTGAAGTTTATAACTTATTTATCTGTAATGTTTATTGGTTATATTTAAAAAAAAATATGTTTCAATAAATAAAGTGATTTTAAAATAAAAATATTGGATCAAAATTAATGAAATTCATTTAAATTTTATTATCAAAAAGGGCGGCGCATCGAACGGGGCCTAAGGCGGGAGCAAGCCTAAATCCTAGCCTGGCCCCACCTACAATACCATCCTATCACTACTGTCAACCCAACAACCAACAAGTCCCCCACCACACCTTTGCACTCAGGAGCACTAAGAGGAACAAAAAGTTCTTAATATTAGGGCTAGAAAAGGAACACCTCCTAGCAGAAGTAGAGGAGGCACTGGACCACCCTAAATTGGTTAGTGTGGTGCGCATGCTCCGAACGGCTGCAGACGGGACCAAGAGGGACATAGAGCCCATCTTGGCCACGTTTAAGCCCGATTACGACAGCAAGCACTTGAGGGACATCAAGGCGATAAGCAATATTTTAAACCGGGTCGGGGAATACAAACCCACCCAGGACATTCCACAGTGCCATGCCTGCTAAAGTTTTGGCCACACAAAGGCATATTGTCATCTGCCCCTCAAGTGCGTGCGTTGTTCCGGCGAACACGGAGTCTCCAAGTGCAACAAGCAGGAGAAAACACACTAAAATGTGCCAACTGCAACGGCAGTCACCCCGCCTCCTTTAGGCAAAGCCCTTCCAGGCTGGAGCTTTTAGAACGGCTCCAGGCCAAGAAAAGTGCCCACTTATATCCCCGCTCCCGCCCCGATCCACAACTCTTGGACTGCTCGCCAGGCCCCTGCATCCATCCTCTTCCATCAACAACAACCCTCTCCACCTACTACATACCCCATACCCCCTCTGCCTGCTTCGCCAGCACACAATCAACAGCAGATGTCCTACTACGCTCCTCCATGGGTAGAAGACATGCGGACAATGATCAACACCCTGCTCCCTACAGTCACCACCCTTGTCCAGACTCTCAAGGAATCCCTGGCCAAATAATGCCCAATTCCATTCTGAATTTCAACATAAATTCAGCTTCAAAACGAAAGTCCGAGCTTGAAGTTCAACTTCAACAATATGACCCCACAATAGCGGTTCTATGCGATACCCTCTTAACCCCATCTGAAGCATTTACGGCGGTTGGCTAAAACATCGTGAGAGACGACATAGATGGAAGAGATGACAAGGTCGGGGGAGTTGCCATCTTGATAAGGCATGATATACCTTTCAAAGAAGGGGAGCCTGTCCCTCCCCCCCTCCCCCCGTACCGACCAAGCAACACATAGCAACAGTGAATGTCCTCATAGCCAACCACACGTACACTATCACCTGCCTGTATCGTCGGCCTAAGGCCGAACCTGAATATTTTCAATCCCTCATAAGTCTAGCTCAGACAAACAGAAATCATCTTGTAATTAGAGATTTGAACGCCAGACATCCCTCCTGGAATAACAGTTCAACTAATCCCCCTGGTGAGGCGATAGTGAACTCTAGTTTCACCTTCACACACCCTACTTCTCACACTTTCAAAACGCCATATAGAATGTCCACTGTGGACCTATTGCTTACCCGTCCCCCTCACATAGTGACTAAATGTCTCGCCCTGGACTTTATCAGTAGTGACCACAGACCAGTAGTTTACGTGCTGCGAGGTCGCCCTCCCAAACCCACTACGACCACATACGCGTTTCATAACGGTGACTGGAAATTATACAAGTCACTTATGTACGCAACAACGCCGGCGTTCACCACGGTCAGTGAGGCCCAAACGAGTTCACCAACATCATCTTGGATGCTGCTGACCAGGCGATCCCGAAGACCCTCAGGACTCAAACCTCCACCTCCTCACGTTCTACAGTTGATCAGGCAGAGGAACACCATTAAGAATTCCTGGTACCACACCAGGAACCCCGCCCTACGTCCCGTCCTTAACAACCTCAATGCCCAGATCCGCACCCTCATCAGACAGACACACAGCGACCACTGCAAACTCTGACGGCTGGTGAAGACCAGAGTAACCAAAAGGCAATCTGTTCTTCTCCAAACTGGCAGGGGTGTGATGAGCCACACAGACCAGGCTGAGATGTTGGCGGCACATATGTCCGCTGGAGATCAGGCAAGGTTACGTTCGACTGAGGAGGCCTCGGATGGAGAGCGATGACAATTTCATGTTCTCCTCCCGTACGCAGCTCACTGCCATCTTGCGACGGACCAAGGGAGGAAAATCCCCTGGGCTAGACAGGGTGCAGTACGTGCTAATCCGTCAGTTTCCACGGAAGTCTCTGTCCTATCTAAATCACCTCCTAAACTCCAGCGTCCGCCTCCGCCATTTCCCCTCTATCTGGAAACACGCTATAGTCGTTCCTCTCCTCAAACCCGCTAAAAATAGTACCTCTCATGAACATTATCGTCCCATCAGTGTCCTCCCACACATCTCCAAGATACTAGAGCGTATAATCCTCAGGTATCTTGTAGATTTCTGCGAGGAGAAATCCCTAATCCCGAACGAGCAGTGCGGCTTCCGTCTCCAGCACAGCTCCCTTCACCCCCTGCCCGTCTCTATGCTAACACTGCCACCAACCTCCGCAGAAACGTCGTCCCGGCGATGATTTCCATATATTGCACTCAGACTTTTGACTCCGTCAAACACACCAAACTCCTTAACACCCTAGGTGGGCATGGGTGCCCCAGCCAAATCCTAGCCATGCCGTTCCTTCCTTCCGTTCCTTCCTTCATGGCCGAACCTTCCAAGTGAGGGTCGGGGAATCCCTTTCCACATCCCGTCCTCTCCGAGTAGGGGTTCCTCAGGGTTCCCCTCTCTCACCTACCCTCTTCACGGCGTACACCGCAAAGGTAGTCGACGATTTCACAATACTGAGGTAGTCGCGTATGCGGACGACGTGGCTATTGTTAGCACCTCCCTCAACCCATCCCGCGCACCATCCCTAGCAGTATCCGCCTGCCAATCCATCTCCGTCGACCTCCGATCCATTAATATCCGTGTGAACCCCAGGAAGACAGATGACCTGGTGTCATATCGAAAACGTACCCCTGTTCCCGACACCTTCCGACTAGACAATACCGACCTCCCTGTCTCCCACTCCATTGTTTACCTCGGAATCAGACTGGCACAGCACACATTAACAGAAGAGTAACACAACTAAGAAACAAATTCACCTCCCTTAATCACCTCCTCCCCTCTCCCGTTCTCAGCCTCCGACTCAAACTCCTCATCCTGAAAGGCGCCATTCAGCCCGCTCTCATATATGGTTCCCCCTTCCTCCTCGATACGGGATAGTCCGTAAAATTGTCCGGCATACCTCCCTCCAACGCTCTCCCAACCGGACAATTCACGATACCCTCTCCCTTGAACCCATTTCCCACAGACATATAACATTTTTAGACTCCCTCAATAATATGTATAACCCCCTCAACCGCTCCATACCCCCTCCTCAGCAGCCGGTGAGATGGCGACAGGTTGGTCTCAATGACCCCCTAGTCGATTTCACCCGCTGCTGACACCCATCCTCATAGTGCCCCAGGATCGGCCAATCAAATACAATCGGGGCTAGCCCCCCCCCTCTTACCCCTCTATTATAGCCCTATTAGTATAAGTTTGGTTAACTTTAGATTAGTATTATTAGCAGATTTCCCTTAAGGGAAATCAGCTATTGAGGTCGTACCCATGATGCCAGTTTCAAAAAATTTCTTCAAATGTCCATCGATCCAACCCAGGAGATGACGAAAATGAGGACAAAATTATATATATATATATATATATATATATATATATATATATATATATATATATATTTGTCTGTTAATGCTCTAGCGGTCTCAATTTTTGTTTTAACAAAAAAAAAAAATCATATGTTAACAAGTGTAAAACAATAATCATATGAAACACGAACAGGAACACGCGGCCTCTGCCTGTCTCTCTCCTTCATATTTTTGTAAGATAGCTCTCGTTGCTGAAACACGAACAGGAACACGCGGCCTCTACCTGTCTCTCTCCTTCATATTTTTGTAAGATAGCTCTCGCTGCTGAAACACGAACAGGGACACGCGGCCTCTGCCTGTCTCTCTCCTTCATATTTTTGTAAGATAGCTCTCGTTGCTGAAACACGAACAGGAACACGCGGCCTCAATCTGTCTCTCTCCTTCATATTTTTGTAAGATAGCTCTCGTCGCTGAAACACGAACAGGAACACGCGGCCTATAGCTGTCTCTCTCCTTCATATTTTTGTAAGATAGCTCTCGTTGTTGAAACACGAACAGGAACAGGCGGCCTCTGCCTGTCTCTCTCCTTCATATTTTTGTAAGATAGCTCTCGTTGCTGAAACACGAACAGGATCACGCGGCCTCTACCTGTCTCTCTCCTTCATATTTTTGTAAGATAGCTCTCGTTGCTGAAACACGAACAGGAACACGCGGCCTCTGCCTGTCTCTCTCCTTCATATTTTTGTAAGATAGCTCTCGTTGCTGAAACACGAACAGGAACACGCGGCCTCTACCTGTCTCTCTCCTTCATATTTTTGTAAGATAGCTCTCGTTGCCGAAACACGAACAGGAACACGCAGCCTCTACCTGTCTCTCTCCTTCATATTTTTGTAAGATAGCTCTCGTCTCTGAAACACGAACAGGAACACTCGGCCTGTACCTGTCTCTCTCCTTCATATTTTTGTAAGATAGCTCTCGTTGCTGAAACACGAACAGGAACACGCTGTCTCTGCCTGTCTCTCTCCTTCATATTTTTGTAAGATAGCTCTCGTTGCCGATACACGAACAGGAACACGCAGCCTCTACCTGTCTCACTCCTTCATATTTTTGTAAGATAGCTCTCGTCGCTGAAACACGAACAGGAACACGCGGCCTCTAGCTGTCTCACTCCTTCATATTTTTGTAAGATAGCTCTCGTCTCTGAAACACGAACAGGAACACGCGGCCTCTAGCTGTCTCACTCCTTCATATTTTTGTAAGATAGCTCTCGTCGCTGAAACACGAACAGGAACACGCGGCCTCTAGCTGTCTCACTCCTTCATATTTTTGTAAGATAGCTCTCGTCTCTGAAACACGAACAGGAACACTTGGCCTGTACCTGAGTAGAAGGGAAACGCGGGTACGGGACCACTTTCAAAAAACATCAAATTCCTTTAAAAAAACGAGCGAAGAAGCCTAATATTTTTCAACGCAAATATTTCTAAAAATCCATAATAAAAAACATCAAATTCCTTAAAAAAAACGAGCGAAGAAACCCAATATTTTTCAACGTAAATATTTCTAAAAATCCATAATAAAAAACATCAAATTCCTTAAAAAAAAACGAGCGAAGAAACCCAATATTTTTCAACACAAATATTTCTAAAAATCCATAATAAAAAACATCAAATTCCTTAAAAAAAACGAGCGAAGAAACCCAATATTTTTCAACGCAAATATTTCTAAAAATCCATAATAAAAAACATCAAATTCCTTAAAAAAAACGAGCGAAGAAACCCAATATTTTTCAACACAAATATTTCTAAAAATCCATAATAAAAAACATCAAATTCCTTAAAAAAAACGAGCGAAGAAACCTAATATTTTTCAACGTAAATATTTCTAAAAATCCATAATAAAAAACATCAAATTCCTTAAAAAAAACGAGCGAAGAAACCTAATATTTTTCAACGTAAATATTTCTAAAAATCCATAATAAAAAACATCAAATTCCTTAAAAAAAACGAGCGAAGAAACCTAATATTTTTCAACGCAAATATTTCTAAAAAATCCATAATAAAAAACATCAAATTCCTTTAAGAAAACGAGCGAAGAAACCTAATATTTTTCAACGCAAATATTTCTAAAAATCTTAATAAAACAATATTTTTCCCCCTCCATAAGTTATATAAAAATGTATGAAAATTTATAAAATAAGGTTAAACATTAAAAAGTAATAAAATTTATTCAATTAATTTAATCATCACAATCACTATCATATTTTTTAGATTTAGATTCCTTTTTCTTTATTACATCTTTTTTTTCTATAAAATCAATATCATGAATCTCCTTATCATCACCTATTTCTTTTTTCCCTTTATAAACAAGTGATATTTTTTGGGTGTTTAATGTTTGAATATCTTTTTTAGATAATTTATCATTAAATCTATCTGGGAGAAAAACTTGTAATAGATCTTCTTTATCTATTAATATAACAACTATACGTTTTCCATATTTAGTATTAATTTCCTTAAATTCTTTAATAGGATATGGTTTATTTAAATTTAAAGATTTTAACGTAACTAGTGGAATATTTTCACATTTACCGACACGTTTTATCTTTTTTAAAACATCCATTTATTTCAAAAGAAATTTATTAAGACGTTTTTATTGAAAATAAATTTTCGTTGTATCCATAAAATTTTAATTCTCTGATTAAATTACCGATATTTTTCAATATTTTATTATGTATACGACGAAGATATAAAAGAAAAAATAGAAAATTTAAAAATGGGAGAAATAATTGGGAATATTAAAGCCAAAGATTGTAAAAGATTAGAAGACTTACAAGAAGGTTTAGAATTAATTATTTCGAATCTAAAAACAATAAGTTATCGATTATAAAATTCGAAAATAATGCAGATTGTTATTTTTCCAATTATTGGTTAGAAGAAGAAATAAAAAATAAAGAAACCGATCTAAATTATAAAATAAATATTAAACTAGATAAAATTAAAACAACACCTAATAAAAATAAAGAAAGATTAATATTTGTTGCTTAAATATTTTCTTCCACAAAATTAAATTTTTCTGGTATTTCTATTTTATTTTGTTTAAAATATTCCAACCATTGTGTTGGATATGGTTTATGAATTCCTTGTAATTCTTCTATAAATTTTCGGATATAATAATTTCCGAAAAAATAAGAAGGAACTAGTCTATTATTTTTCTTTAAATCCCAAATAATATAAACATTATAATCCAAATAATTATATAACAAATACCATAAATCTTTTTCTATTTGATCTCTTGTTATATAAACTTCTACATCGTTTGTATAAGGAGCTATGTCTTTTGAAATTGTTAATTTATACATTTATTAGAGAAGAAGTTTATTAAATCCAAAAAAATTTCCAGTAGTCGTGTTTTACGACTACCAAAAAAAGAAGAAGCTAAAATCTCTAATAAATCTTAGGGGTAGCGAATCGCTACCCCCTTTAAAAATTTTAAATCTAAAACTATTTTCTAGTAGCTCCGTTTTGGAGCTGCCTATAAGAAGATAAAATCTCTATTAAATTTTAGGGGGAACTAATCGTTCCCCCCTTAAGGGTATCGAATCAATACCCTTTAAAAATTTTATTATATTAAATGTATAACGAAGAAGATTATAACAACAAAATTTTAGATGCGATTATTACAAATAAAATAGGTTACCAGAGAACAAGAAAAACATTAAATAGTTTATTAGACGAAGATAAGCAAACAGAAAATTTAGATCTAATTTTGTTTAAAAATGGTAAAATTTTAATTACTATCTACGATCCAGAAGAAGATAAATTCGTAGAGTTAAAAGATTTAGATAAAGATTTAAGATTGGAATATAAGACAAAAATTATTAATGCTATTAACGAATGTTATCCAGAAGAAGAGAATAAAGAAGAAGAAGAAAATATCGGTAGTGGATTAAATTTTAAAAATCGAAAGAAGAAAACAAATTTAAAATCTTCTAATTTAGTAAATTTTCCTTGGAATTTTGGAATTAATCCTTGGAATTTTGGAATTAATCCTTGGGATAGATAATTCTATAAAATGTAATAAGTCTTTAAAAAATTTATAAATTTAGATGGGAAAACTGTTTTTATAAACGAATTAGGTTTATATTCTTTAATTATAAAATCGAATTCTAAGAAAAATTCTAAAACAAATCTAAAAACGAATCTAAAATAGAAATCTAAAATCGAATCTAAAATAGAAATAGAAATTCGAATCTAAAATAGAAATATAAAATCTAAGCTTTTAACTTCTTAAAGTTTAACTTTTATGTTTGTTTATTTTTTTATGTGTTTAAAGTTCGAAAAGTTAAACTAAGCTTAACTTTTATGTTTGTTTATTTTTGATGTGTTTAAAGTTCGAAAAGTTAAACTAAGCTCCCGGCACGGGGCCGGCCCTCCCCAGTGGCAGCAGTAAGCCCCCGCTGTGTAGCTGCTGAGTAGGGGAACCGTAGGAACAGTAGGTCCTTAGTCGGCTTTGCTGTTCCGGGCAGGGGATCACTCCTGCCTTAATGGGGTAAGTTCTAGCGGCTTACTCAATGTGAACTACGGGCTGGGTGGTGTCCGGAGTGGAGGCTTGCCTTCACTGCCGGTCATAGACGTAGTGGTCGTGTGTTCAAAGCACGAGGACATACAGGCCAGGTAAACTGGTACATGTGTGGGAGCAGTTCTCTCGTGTGGGAGCTGGGTAGTAGGAGACTGCCCCTTCCATAGGATTCGCTTCTGACCATCGTAGCGAATCCTCAGTCACCATGAGGTTGTTGGATTGGTGTAGGAGGATTAAGGCCTCACGGCTAGGTTCCTCCTACATTGTAGCCACTCATCGATATGGGTACACAATGTCTCTCTCCTTCACATTTTTGTAAGATAGCTCTCGTCTCTGAAACACGAACATGAACACGCGGTCTCTGCCTGTCTCTCTCCTTCATATTTTTGTAAGATAGCTCTCGTTACTGAAACACGAACAGGAGCACGCGGTCTCTGCATGTCTCTCTCCTTCATATTTTTGTAAGATAGCTCAAGTTACTGAAACACGAACAGTAGCACGCGGTCTCTGCATGTCTCTCTCCTTCATATTTTTGTAAGATAGCTCAAGTTACTGAAACACGAACAGTAGCACGCGGTCTCTGCATGTCTCTCTCCTTCATATTTTTGTAAGATAGCTCAAGTTACTGAAACACGAACAGGAGCACGCGGTCTCTGCATGTCTCTCTCCTTCATATTTTTGTAAGATAGCTCAAGTTACTGAAACACGAACAGGAGCACGCGGTCTCTGCATGTCTCTCTACTTCATATTTTTGTAAGATAGCTCTCGTTGCTGAAACACGAACAGTAGCACGCGGTCTCTGCCTGTCTCTCTACTTCATATTTTTGTAAGATAGCTCAAGTTACTGAAACACGAACAGTAGCACGCGGTCTCTGCATGTCTCTCTACTTCATATTTTTGTAAGATAGCTCTCGTCTCTGAAACACGAACATGAACACGCGGTCTCTGCATGTCTCTCTCCTTCATATTTTTGTAAGATAGCTCAAGTTACTGAAACACGAACAGTAGCACGCGGTCTCTGCATGTCTCTCTACTTCATATTTTTGTAAGATAGCTCAAGTTACTGAAACACGAACAGTAGCACGCGGTCTCTGCATGTCTCTCTCCTTCATATTTTTGTAAGATAGCTCTCGTTGCTGAAACACGAACAGTAGCACGCGGTCTCTGCATGTCTCTCTCCTTCATATTTTTGTAAGATAGCTCTCGTTGCTGAAACACGAACAGTAGCACGCGGTCTCTGCATGTCTCTCTACTTCATATTTTTGTAAGATAGCTCAAGTTACTGAAACACGAACAGTAGCACGCGGTCTCTGCATGTCTCTCTCCTTCATATTTTTGTAAGATAGCTCTCGTTGCTGAAACACGAACAGTAGCACGCGGTCTCTGCCTGTCTCTCTCCTTCATATTTTTGTAAGATAGGCTGTCTTAATATATTGTATACATTAAATTAACTGAAATACGCATTTTAGGTAGAATAATAACAAAAAAAGGGGCAGAGAGAGTAGTATAACACATGTTGAGCATAGTGTAAAAAAAAAACATTATTTGTTATGGATAGTAATTCAGCTTGGTTGCCTGGTATTATGAAACTCCTTGGAAGAGAAAACTTCAGCTCCTGGAAGTTTGGATTGGAAATGTACCTGACTGTTGAAGACCTACGGGGGTGATTCACGCATGGAAGAAAATGATCTGAACTAGGACTGTAATACTAGGGGTAAAATAAGCTTAATGACTGATGAATCTTTATACCCAATTGTGAAGAACTGCAAGAGAGCTTGAGAAATTTGGACCAAACTGTAGAATAGCTATGAAGATAAGGATCTTTTAGGAGGTTATCTTGTCTAAGAATACTTTTCTGTATACAACTGAATGATTTTAGCTGCATGGAAGATTATCTAAATGAAATTTGGTCTCTTTCACAGAAGTTAGAAACAATTGGAGCACCCTTAGACAATGAATTTGTTAATGTTATCATGCTCAGTGAACTTAAAGAGGAGTACGAGATCATGATAGTGGCTATGGAGAGCACAGGTATCAAAGCCACATCAGATTATATTGGTTCACTCTTATCCTAAAGTCTTCGGAGGTAAATAAAGGAGATGAGCTGGCCTTAGAGACAATATTAAAGAAGAATAATCGATCCATAGAGACCTGCTATGCCTGTAAACAACCTGGACATATTGTAGGGAAGGTGTAAGTTGTTTTAATTGTAAAAGAAAGGGGCACAAGTCAACTGCGATTAAAAAAGGAGTGTATCTGCTATAAAAGAACATACAAATAGCGGTACTTAGTGTCATCATCACTGATGGATCAGGTTGATTGGATTATTGATTCCTGTGCCACTTCACACTTGAGAAAAATTAAGCAGTTGTTAATTGACTCTGAAATCAATACACTAAAAATTTCAGCGGCTAATAATGAAAAAGGGAAGCATCTGGATATGTCAAACTTCATAGTGATCAATGTTTCTGATGTTTTATACGCGTCTAACCTTCTAGTTAACCTTTTCTCAGTCAGCAAGATAACTAAAAAAGGATTCAAAATTGTTTTTGATAGAGATAACTGCAAAATATGTTGTGATAGGAAGTGAGTTATTGGTAGCTAAAAGTGAAGTCAAAGTTTATAGAATAAGAATACCTCACTCAGATCATCAATGCTGAAGTTAAGCTATTGAAAAAGTTACCTAAAGCTCTCTGACTTCAACGATTGCGACACTTGACATTATATGGATAAATCAAAAGGTGTTGCTAAATAAATTGACTTTATTGATAATACTGATGGTAATTGCATTTACTGTATCAAAAGTAATCAAAATACAGAACCTTACAGTAAAGAAAGAAGGATTCAATCACCTGGGATCCTCGAACTCATACACTCGGATTTGTGTGGATCCATAAGTGTTCCACCACGGGGAGGTGTGAGATATATGTTAACTTAAACAGATGACAGTAGCAGAAAAAAATTTGGTTACTTATTGCCTGTAACATATGTTTACTGATTGAAATATGACACCTTGGGAGAAACTCAACGATTTCAGGGACTTGGTTGAAAATCAGCTTGTTAGAAGGATAAATATACTGAGAACCGATAACAGGAATCTATTATACTAATAGAAGCTTTGATAATTACCTCCACCTTCATAGAATTCTCCACTAAAAATCTGCACCTTACTCGCCAGTCAAGAATGGAGTGAAAGAGTGAACTGTACAATTAATGAAAAAACCAAGACAATCTCTAAGGATTCCAGTCTAGATCAAAAATATTAGGGAGAAGCGGTGAATAAAGCCACCTATATTAAAAATAGAAGTCCTTCTAAGACACTGAATTATAAAATTCCTGAAATTTGGTCCAGTAGAAAACTTAATTTGTCATAATTTAAGACATTTGACTGAAGACCTAAGAGATTTATTCCTGAGTAAAATAGGAAGAAATTAGATGGGAAATCTGAAGAGTGCATATTAGTTGGATATTCGGAAGACAGAGTGATTATTTCTAGAGATGTTAAATTTTTAGAACAACCATGAAATACGGAGAAAATATCAGGTTTGAGATACCCCCCCCCCCCCCGCATTGACAAGTCATCTTGTGATATTCCCATTTATTTCTTGGATTTGATAAGAAGATTGGCGAACCACAAAAGGAAGTTTCAGAAAAAAAGAAAAAAAAAAAAACCTATCTCAATCAACGAGTAAATTTAGCCCAAATAGATGGAGGGATGACAAAGATTATGAAGGGCAATACAAGGATATTTGGTTATTAGCTATGAGAAAAGAGATGGATGCTTTAAAGCTAAATGACATCTACGAAATTGTATTGCGACAATAATGATACAATAGAATTTACCAAAAATTTCATAATAAATAAGAGGCCTAAACACAAAGAGAAGTCAGCATCGTATATGTGCCCACTAAAAAAGACTTGGCAGATTGTTTTATGAAACCACTTAATGACCTCAAGATTGTGTAGAGAAAATAGGGTAATTTCATGATTCCGTGATTTTTTAATTATTCCTTTGTGTTTTATTTCAAAATTTGGAATTATGGGAGGTGTTGAAGTACTGATACTTATTTTGAAATTACACTGAATTTATTTGTTATTATTATTCATAGATATAGTCAGCATTTATTGCTGAAATTACATTTTCCATCCTCCTTTCCACTATATTGCGAGTTCCCCAGTATGTCAACATGTGTATAATTGAGTTAAAATAAAGTTTTGTTTATTTCTCTCCAATATTCTTTTATTCAAGAGCCAAAACACTGCCAAACCAATAGCATACACAATACAGAAGAAAAATGCATACCAGAAACAGCCATATATAGTCAAAATTTGAAATACAAAAATTTAGATGCTTCATAAACATTATACAAGCATATATTAAATTTGATTAAAAAAGCTCTAAAATAAAAATGCAAAACAAATAACCCCTCCCCAACACAAACACTATACATCAATTAATTATGTAACACTATAAATAAATATATACATTGCTTATCCATTATGTTATTTAGGTCTAATCACCGATATCTATAAATCATCAATATTCACTCACTCCTGCCTCAGAAGGAAGCGATTCTTGAACTGAGTGAGGCTATGGAAGGCTACACTAGAGCACACATAAGAACGTCAGACATTGGGGCATCAAATTTATTTCCGACCTGCTTCATTGCAAATATCCTATTCCCTTAACTTATTGAGTTATGATTTCACACCCAATGAATCTTGATGAAGAGCCTAGCTATATATTTTTCTACCTACTAGTCACTCTTATATCATGTTCTATTGCCCTTGTGCATGATCTGAAATTACTGTGGCTGACATATGACGGGGAACAGGAATTGCATCAATCCCACTAACAGATTACGGATCTGTTTAATAAGACGACTTGTCCTAAATGTGTAAAAACACTCTCTTAATGAGCCCTGACACATCAATAGAAGCATACATCACTCAACTAGGCTACATAGCATAATGAGTTCCATTTCATGTAACTGGAAATCCTGTACAATATAGATGCTGAGCACGACACATTAAGCATCTTTTTAAATAAATGGCTTTCCACAACTTCAGCGAAAGATTGAAAGAAAATTGTATAAGGGGTGAAAAAACATCCAATATAGGATAAACAAGTCTCCTTTAGATATGCAAGTATTTAACAACTTAATAAAAAGGAAGATACACAGAACCGGGCAATAAAAAATAAATGGATGGCCTAGTGGGTAATGTAAAGGAAGTACTCAGGATTATCCCAAGTCATATATTCATTTATTTTTGGGGGTTACGGGTGTTCACATTACACAGTACAACTATAGTGTTCACATTAGGGACAAGGATTACATATGTGTTATTTTTAATACAACTATTTTTCATATATTGTTTTTACTTCTTTATAATGTGTATTATTGCTTCATCTACACCTTTCTATCGATTAAGGCTGGATGGATTTAAAAATACAAGTTATTTTTTAACTAGTTTCAACTGAAATCAGGATAATTAACTATATCAGGAATAAAAACCACCTACCTTCCATTTCGTGAAGCTGCCTCTGAAGCTCTGTAACCATCAATTTGATATAATCAAAGCTGGCACAGGCCAACGCTTTCATCCATTGTTCCATCGAATCTTGTGACTCAGCTTCCAGAATGTAAGTTCTGTTTCCCTGGCCGTGGAAGACAATCTTAAACCCAAACTGGCCCTCATCTTCTGCAAGTTCTGCTCCCAAGCAAAAGTGATCAATAGCCCAAAAGTACTTAAATTTCAAAGATAGTTACAATACTGAAATAAATAAAAGAAACATACCTATTGTACACCCCTCTAAAATAACAACACCTATGGGTTCCTTGTCGGTTTTCTTTTCGAAATAAAAGAGAAGATTTCCTTTAAGAATGAAATATCTTCTTTGAAAAGCCTTGTTCACTTCACCTCTTTTGACAAGCCAGCCTTCCCTATCAACTCCTGCCGGAGATGAGGCAAATGCCACAAGATTTTTGTCGTTTATTTTCATACTCATCGAAATAAATTAATACTTTCCCAACTTCCACTTGGCATAATTAATATTTCAAAAACATCTTTTGACTATAGTGCAAAGGTTATAAACATGACGAAGGTTACAGATTACAAAGGTTGAGTAATACAATTTAGCCTATCAGATGAGGCTAATAGTAAAAATGACGTAATGAAGATGACACGAGCTATATTTAAAGTTTGCCAACACCAAAAAGAGAAGATGTCGAAAGAGCTTCCATTAATGTACAGAACGGCTTGAAATTTCAGTTAGAAGGTTTGCTCTGAAACTAATTTAGATTTTGTATAGTTTTAACTTTTGTTTCTATATACTGCAACACGCTATCATCACTATATTCAGAACCATCTGCCAAGAAGATTTCATATAATGAACAATGCTATTGTTCCTTTCTTGTGTTCGATTTCTGTTTATTGTGTTAGATTTCTGTTTATTGTGTTCGATTTCTGTTTATTATGTTCGATTTCTGTTTATTGTGCTCGATTTCTGTTTATTGTGTTCGATTTCTGTTTATCGTGTTCGATTTCTGTTTATTGTGTTCGATTCCTGTTTATTGTGTTCGATTCCTGTTTATTGTGTTCGATTTCTGTTTATTGTGTTCGATTTCTGTTTATTGTGTTCGATTTCTGTTTATTGTGTTCGATTTCTGTTTATTGTGTTCGATTTCTGTTTATTGTGTTCGATTTCTGTTTATTGTGTTCGATTTCTGTTTATTGTGTTCGATTTCTGTTTTGTGTTCCATGTCTGATTTCGGTTTCTCATTTTGTTTTTGTGTTCCAAGTTTGTTTTTGTTTTTTCATTTCTGTTTTGCGTCCCATTTCTGTTTTCTGTTTTTGTGTTCCATTTCTGTTTTCGGTGAAAGTGTATTTTAGCCCCCCCCCCCAATTGGTGGCGCACGATGATGACGGCGGTCATTTTGTTGACGGTTTTTGTTGTTCTAACTTTACATTTTTTAACTACGAATACGTTCTGTTCATCCGCCCCCCCCCCTTCTTTAGTTCTTGGACTACTAAAATTTGAGTTATTAAAATATAAATTATTCTTACAATTCAGAAGCCGTTTCAGTTGGGAATTTATTTTAATTAACTGAAAGATTTCTCATTACCGTTTGTATTTAATCAGGGTGGTATCGTGTTACCAGTATGCAGATTTCTCTATTGTAAACGTCACATGGTAAATCTGCTTAGTTTACGCAGCCCCTGCGTGACGGACTTTTGTGTTTTATTTCTGTTTTTTTGTGTTCCATTTCTATTTTTGTGTTCCATTTCTATTTTTGTGTTCCATTTCTGTTTTTTGTTCCATTTCGGTTTTTGTGTTCCATTTCTGTTTTTTTGTGTTCCATTTCTGTTTTCTGTTCAATTTCTGTTTCTTGTTTCCATTTTGTTTTTGTGTTCCATTTCTATTTTTGTGTTCCATTTCTATTTTTGTGTTCCATTTCTGTTTTCTGTTCAATTTCTGTTTCTTGTTTCCATTTTGTTTTTGTGTTCCATTCGGTTTTCTGTTCAATTTCTGTTTCTTCCTTCCATTTCTGTTTTTGTGTTCCATTTCTGTTTTTGTGTTCCATTCCTGTTTTGTCTTGCATTGTTGTTTTCGTGTTCAATTTCTGTTTTGTGCTGCATTTTTTTTTAGTGTTCAATTTCTGTTTTGCGTTGCATCTCTGTTTTCCGTGTTCAATTTGTGTTATGTTGTTTTATTTTCTTTTAAATTAATTTTGTTTCGTTTTTCTTAATTTTATAGTTTTTTTTTCTCTGAGCAACATCGCCACAGTTGCGAAGCTCCAAATAAATAAATATTAGAATTCGTTTTGTGAATCTTGGTTGGGCCTATCTGCTTTCCATCATTTTCTAGCACATTTCCCTCGGGAGGGGGGGGGCTACAAAACTTGGCCAGAGGGAAGGAGGATTTCGAAAATTGAAATATCTGATGGATAATGTCGAAACTATCCTTTATTATATATATTTTAAAATCAATAAACAAGAGATTTCATCTGTTAATAATGAAAAAATCCATCACGCGAGGAGTGCGTAAACTAAGCGGATTTCCCAAGTGCTGGTATAACGGTTGTGATCTCATGTCACCACGTATTCTACATTTCGATGAAAAAAGGTGATCAGTAGTAGGGGGGGGGGCGGAAGGTTACTGAAGGCTGAAAACAGGAAAGTGCGAATAACTCGCGTAGTACTTCAGTAACGAAAAAGTCCGTCACGCAGGGGCTGCGTAAACTAAGCAGATTTCCCACGTGAAGTTTTACAATAGAGAAATCTGCCTAATAACAACTGTAGTAGTAAGAAACCTCTAAACCTAAAACATTATTTAGGGCGTAATAACCCAGTAGTTTCTAGCCCCAAAAAACAGTTAACCTAACCTCTAAACCTATTCACGAGGGAGGAATAGTTATGGAAACGGCCGCCAGAGCTCTCGGCGGAAAGTCCGAACATAGCCTACTGGGGACCACACGCAGAATACAAATGCAAATATCTCGGTTAATATTCAAGATAGAGAATGAATGTATAGAACAATATTTATAGTAAATTTAATTTGCAATAAGATGTATTCTATACAAGTTTTCGATCCGATGCATAATAACGGAGATATTTTAAATTTTCAAAAATCCCCCCTCTAAACCCCCCTCCCACTGGTCCGATTTCAGCCATTAATGGACTTGATCTTCCTTTTTACATAAAACGATTAAATTCCGAGTTTGGTAAAGATCAAACAAAAATTGCGACCGCTAGAGCGTTAACAGACTAATATATATATATATATATATATATATATATATATATATATATATATATATATATATATAACTTTAAACAGACCTCATTTTCGTCATCTCTTGGGTAGGATCGATGGACATTTGAAGAAAAATTTCGAAAATCGCGTCATGAGTACAAGCTCAATAGCTGATTTCCCTGAAGGGATATCTCCTAAAAATGCCAATATCTCGGTTAATATTGAAGATAGAGAAAACATGTATATAACAACATTTATAGAGCTCTAAATTTTCAATAATATTTGTTCTATACAAATGTTCGATACAGCGTATAATGACGGAGATATTTTGAATTTTCGAAATCTCTCCCTCCCATAAGTAGTTTTCCACCGTTTACGAACTTGATCTTTAGTTTTACATAAAACCTTTAAGTATCGAGTTAGTTAACGACCAAACAGCAATTGCGACAGCTATATATATATATAATTCTACTGTACGTGTGTATGTCACTTAACTCCTCCTAAACGGCTAGGAGCCAACAATTTTATTGGGCACTAACGATTGAACCGAACTTAACAAAACTCTATATGTAAATTAACATTAATTCTTCCATTTTTATGAGCTATATTTTAGGTTCGAAATGGAATGGGTTTATAAGGGAGACCTGAATAAAAAAATCGGGATAATTCATTTTCTATTTGTTTTTAGGCAAATGTGCACATATCAATAGTTGTTTTTGTGTTATTAAAAGTAGATTTTGTTATGAACATAATGGTATTAAATTTAATATCTTAATCGCTTGAAATATCATGCAGGACAACGTCAGTCGGGTTCGCTAGTATGTATATATATATGTGTGTGTGTATTTAGATAGAGGTTTTATTTTTTTATTATCTTGATAATTAAACCGAAATATATACATTTTTTAGTTTTCAGCGTTCAGTAATCCCCTCTCCTAGTCATGTCATATTAACAATAAGTTCTTACTTCATGAAACACTTTATTCGAAACTTAAATACTAAACAATTTTGTCAAGAGATCTTTATTATTTTTTCAAGTGATCTTTATTTATTTATTCGCTTAACATTCACGGTGGTGTTACTAGTATGTAGATTTATCTATTGTAAACCTTCGCATGGAAAATCTTCTTAGTTTACGCAGCCCCTGCGGGTCGAATTTCCTTCTGTTCCGATTTTAGCTAGTAAGGAACCTAATCTTTAGTTGTAAAAAGTCCGTCACGCAGGGGCTGCGTAAACTAAGCAGATTTCCCCCGTGGAGTTTAACAATAGATAAATTAAGATTAAGTGAATAAATACAAACGATAATAAGAAACCTCTTGCCGGAAAGCATCTGATATGTAGAAAACAGTTCTGCCAAGTTCTTACCGGAAAGAAAAACAATTATTGTAATATAACTGAATATAACGTATTAATTTGATTGAAAACTATTTAATATATCTAGTACTGTAATTTATAATGAATCAAAATAATTTTTATTTCAATAAATCTAATTCAAGTAGTCTCCAAAAACTGAAGAAGGGGGGGGGGTCACCAGAACATATTTGCATGTATCTCGTATAATAAATGTCTCTTGAAAACAATATTTGATATTTAAGCTTCAAATGATGTGGTTTGTTACAGAAGTGTTTATGTAACATTAGTAGAAGTAGGGATTTGCTGAAAACTGAAAAATGCAAATATCTCGGTTAATATTCAAGATAGAGAATAAATGTATATAACAATATTTATAGTACATTTAATTCGCTATGAGATCGATTCTATACATGTTTTCGTTCCGACGTACAGTAACGGAGATATTTCGAATTTTCAAAATCCTCCCTTCTAACGGCCCCCCCCCCTCTCCCCCGGTCCGATTTCAACAGTTAACGCACTCGATCTTTCTTTTTACATAAAACGACTAAATATCGAGTTCGGTAACGATTAAACAATAATTACGACCGCTAGAGTGGTAACAGATATATATATATATATATATATATATATATATATATATATATATATATATATATATAATTTTGAACGGACCTCATTTTCGTCATCTCCTGGGTAAGATCGATGGACATTTGAAGAAAAATTTTGAAAATCTCGAGTACGACCTCAATAGCTGAATTCCCTTAACTGAAATCTGCTAAAAGTCCGTCGCACAAAGGCTGCGTAAACTAAGCAGATTTCCCGCGTGAAGTTTAACAGTACATAAATCCACATACCGGTAACACAACACCACCGTGAATATTTAGTGAATAAATATAAACGGTAATAAGAAATCTTTCAGTCAATTTAGAAGTTAATAATATCTACAAAGGAAAGCGTCTGAATTGTAAACAAACAGGCCAGCCAACATCGTAGCGCTGAATAGATAAAATTATTCTATTTTGGAAAGAAGAAAAATTAATGAAATGTCTCCATATGAATATAACATATTAATGTTATTGAAAACTATTTACTATATCTAGTACTGCAAATTATAATGAATCAGAATAATTGTTATCTCAATCAAATTTTAGTAGTCAAAAATTTAAGACGGGGAAGGGGAAGGGGTCACTAGAACATTTATCCATGTATCTCGTATAATAAATGTCTCTTGGAAACAATATTTGGTATTTAAGCTTCTAATGGTGTGGTTTATTATATAACAGAGTATTGTTTATGTAACATGAGTAGAAGTGGGGGTTTGCTGAAGGCTGAAAAATTGAAATATCTCGGTTAATATTCAAGATAAGAGTAAATGTATATAACAATATTTATTGACCATTACATTATATAGTTTAAATCACTAGAAGGAGGATGACGACGTCTAACACGCCTCCCGAAATTATCACACAAATGTTCTGTAGCATATGTGGGCAACCTTCGACATGTTGCGGGCCAAACTTAAGTGTGCAAATACGTTCGCAGGCCGCTTTTAAAAGTTGTACATTCTAAAGTGGTGTTGATAATTTTTAACGATAGATATCAGACATGAAATAATACGACAATGTAATTATATTACAATTTATTAAAATAACAAAATGAAATGAAAAAAATTGGTTCAACATAGTAATTAAATCGTACAATTTGGAATTATTACAAACAACAAAAGTGAAATAGCGACACCGAAATCAATGAGAAACTTGAGCTTGAATTTGGGAAACTAATCCATGGATGTTTGAATTAATTCCACTGATACAAAGACGAAAAGAATTTTCCAAATTATCGTCAGTCAGCCTTGTACCATGTTTTGATTTATTAACTTTCATCATTGAAAGTTACTGTTGGCATTTATAAGTACTGCAAAGCGCACAAATCTCTCCTCATCTTCCTCATTTGGAGTAAGTAGTGCCATATTTTTGTCTGGGGCTTTCAAAAAGTCTCGCGGGCCGAATCAAACCTTACCGAGGGCCAGGGGTTGCCCACATTTTATTAGCATATTTCCCCTAAGGGAAATCAGCTATTGAGGTCGTACTCATGACGCGAGTTTCGAAAAATTTCTTCAAATGTCCATCGATCCTACCCAGGAGATGACGAAAATGAGGTCCGTTCAAAATTATATATATACTAGCGGACCCGGCAGACGTTGTCCTGCATGATATATCAAGCGATTAGGGTATTAAATATATAATATTATGTTTTAAAAAAATCTTCTTTTAATAACGCACAAAAAACATTTGATATGTGCACGTTTGCCTTAAAATAAATAGTAAAAAAAATATCCCGAAAACTTGGTACGCAAAAAGAAAAGGAAAGATGAGAGAAGGAAAAGAAGACGTTTTAGTTCTGTGATTATCTGGTAGAATGCGCACTACACGTCCTTAAAAACAAAAATTTGTAGACCAATAATGTATATAAATCAAGACCCTCAACAATAATAATGCAAATACATAAATATAAATAAAGAAAATAAAATAATTGAAACATTCAAATCAAATTAAAATAAATTTGGACAATAAATAACAATGTCTGAAAGTAAAAAACCTCTCGCAGCTGAAAACATCTTTATTTAGATTAAGATTAGACTTAAACTCTAAGGACATAAGTCTAATCTTAATCTAAATAAAGATGTTTTCAGCTGCGAGAGGTTTTTTACTTTCAGACATTGTTATTTCTTGTCCAAATTTATTTTAATTTGATTTGAATGTTTCAATTATTTTATTTTCTTTATTTATATTTATGTATTTTCTTTATATATTCTTTATTTATATTTATTTATTTTCTTTATTTATATTTATGTATGACTTAAACTCTAAGGACATACATAACCCGACGCCGCCAGACGTCGGGTTACCCACAACCACAGTTCCATTTACCCCCACTCTAGACCACAACACCCCCTTATAATGGAACATCAGAGTGTTCAGTAGAAGGGGAACTGTCGGGACATCCACGGCAGGTCACTCTGTCTCCCTACCAACAACTAATTCCCTCTGGAACTCGGGTAAAAAAAAAAAAAAAAGGACATACATAAGATAAACATATTAACATTACATTACATTAGAAATAACCTCGCTCATCGCCCTTCGACCGGAGACCTGCTCCATCTGCCTGGCCAATCTGCGGCGCTAAACAATCCGGGGCGTCACCCGAACGCGTATTTAAAAATTCAATCAAATCGGACCATCCGTCTAGGATGAGTTCAGTGACATACACACGTACGCTAGAATTATATATATATAAAGATAGAGGTGTATTAGCCTGTTAACGCTCTAGCGGTCGCAATTTTTGCTTGATCGTTACCAAACTCCGTATTTAAACGTTTCACGTTAAAAGACGGATCATGTTCTTCAACGGCTGGAATCGGATCATTGGGCGGGGGGGGGGTTTAGAGGGGAGGATTTTCGAAAATTCGAAATATCTCCGGTAGTTTGAGTATGATCGAAATTTTGTATAGGACCAATCGTTTTGAAAATTAAAAGATCTATAAACATTGTTATGTACCATTTTTCACTGTCTTTAATATTAACCGAGATATCGGCGTTTTTTAGTTTTCGGCCTTCAGTAAGCCCCCACTCCCGTTCGAACTTAACTAATTTAGTACAGCTTATAACCATGGTAGAATTAATGCTAATTCACATACCGAGTTTTGTTCAGTTCGGTTCAATCGTTGGTGCCCAATAAAATTGTTGGCCCTTCTTTACTTTTTTAGTGTATATCTCGTTTATACTTTATTATACGACGAAACTGAATATGACAAAAGTTACTCCAAATAATGACGTAAACAACTCTTATCCTGTGCATATTTGCCGAAAACCCAATTGGAAACGAAATACGGCTATTTTTAATTTCAGGCCTCCCTCACGACCCCCACTCCTGCTCCATCTGCCTGGCCGATCTGCGGCGCTAAACCATCCGGGGCGTCACCCGAACGCGTATTTAAAAATTCAATCTAATCGGACCATCCGTCTAGGAGTTCAGTGACATACACACGTACGCTAGAATTATATATATTGTTGCGAAAATTAAATAGATGAATAATCCTTCAGAGAGAGAGAGACTCGCGTATTTGGAAAGTGTGACGTAGATCAAAGAGACCGAAAGAATGTTCTAGGTCTGACCAGTACCTTCCAGCCAGACGTCGAATGAACTAGACAATTCCCCTTTGATGTATGCCGCTACCCTATATAAAGAGGGCCTGCCGGGAGCGAGGCAGTTTTTATTGTCACCTGTCTTGACGTTCACATCAGTGCTTCAGTGCGACTTAGTGCAGTGCGGTAACGTGTTTTTAAAAGAAGAACAGTGTTGTGCCGTGACTGTAAGTAACAGTTTAGTGCCGTGTTTAAGACAGTGCAGTGCCGCGAAGTAAAGGACAGTGCAGTGCCGCGAAGTAAAGGACAGTGCAGTGCTGTCTTGTTGTGAATTTCAGTGAATTATTGGACTGTGACT
>CM032231.1:1565000-1602500 GCA_019009955.1 Riptortus pedestris | reverse complement strand
TAACCTAAACCTCTAAACTACTAAACCAATGTCAAAGAGGGAACGATAGTTAGGAGGAAAAACGGCCGCCAGAGCTCTCGTCGGAAACTCCGAACATACATAGACTATTGGTGACCACAACGCAGAATAAAATGCAAATAAATATCTCGGTTAATACTTCAAGATAGAGAATTAAAAATGTATAAAACAATATTTTATGTAAATTTTAATTAATTTGCAATAATAATTGGTTCTATCTTACAATATTTTTGATATTTAATATTGATGAAAATATATCCGACGTATTAGTAATATAGTAAACGTAGATATTCATTTTCCGAATTTTTCGAAAATCCTCCCCCTACAAAACTATAACCACCATCTAAAACCCCCCATCCCACTGGGGGTCCGATTTCCAGCCGTTTAAACGAACTTGACTCTTCTTTCTTTTTACTTAAACCATAAAAAACGCTTAAATATATGGAAGTTTGGTAAGGATCAAACAAAAAAATTGCGACCGCTAGAGCGGTAAACCAGACAAAATATATATTTAAATATATTATATATATATATATAAATATAAATAAAATCCACAGTTTTGAAACAGACCTCAATTTATCGTTTTCGCATCTCTACAGCCTATGTAGGATCGATGGGACATTTGAGAAAAATGTCGAAAATTTTTTTTTAAAATTAAATTTCAATTTTCCGTCACTGAAGTAACAACCTCAATTGAGCTGATTATCCCTTAAAGGTAAATCTGCTTAATTATAAAGTATGACGAAGAGTATACAAAGTTTTTGAAGAACTGGTTAAAAACTGGAAAATGTACAAACCTGGAGATGTGAAATGTTTGTTTCTGTGACAAAGGAAAATTTGGAAGTTTCTTTTCTAACAGACTGTTTAGTAAAGTGAATTATCATATCGACTTCGACACCCAAATATCGGATTATTTTGGAACGAAATTTACTATGAAAATCATTCTCTCTTTAACAAATGATGAATTTATTTGAATATTGTCAAGGGGATATTTTAATCAGAAACAATCCAACTAACGAGCAAAAGTGTGAATGTGTCCAAACAAAAAAAAAGCCGTCAACGTCAAAAAGGGGCCTAGTCGTAAACAAAGCAGATTTTCCCCAAACTTGAAGTATTTTACAATAGAGAAATCTGCCTAGTAAGAATATAACACTATTTTCTCACGAGGACTAATAGTTAGTGAACACGTCCACACTAGCGCAAGTGCGCTCGCGCGAAACTGGAAACTCCCCAAACTAGTAGCCAACCACACTCACAATAACAAATCCAAATATCTCCGGTTAAAATTAAAGATACAGAAAAAATGTATAGAAACAATAGTTTATAAAATTAAAATTTAATTTGCAATAAAGATTGGTTGTTATACACCACTTTTTTTGATTCCGGACGTACGGTAACGGATATATTTCGAATTTTTCGAAAATCCCCCCTCCCACTAAAAAACCCCCGCCCCCCCTTCACCACTGTTTCAATTTAGGCCATTAACGAACTTGAACTTCCCTTTTATACAAATCAAACGATTAAAATTCCGAGTTTTTGGTAACGATCAAACAAAAATTGTGTTGCGGACCTGTCTAGAGCGTTAACTCATAGACAAATCACTATATCTACAATATAAATATAGATATATATTATAGATAAATATATTATATAATTTTGAAACGGACCGACTCTCATTTTTTCCGTCATTCTCCTGGGTATGATCGATTGAATTAGTTGAAGAAAGGGTTTTTTTTCGAAACATCGCGTCATGAGTACAGACCTCAATATCTGATTTTCCCTTCCCTAAAGGGAAATCAGCTAAAAACAAGTAAATAGAATCTTCAAAGGGTATTTTATGTTTTCAAAACAACCAAAAAATTTTGTACTTTTAACATTTCCTATATAAATCAAAAATAAACGAGAACTAACTTTTTTTTTCAATTAGCATTTTGAAATATATCAGAATTCAGTTGTATTAAATGCAACAACACCCATATGTTGCATTACTCTCTTTATTAACTTACATAATAAACATAATACCGTAAATAAACAATCCATACATTAAACCATAATCATCCTGTCCGCCATATCCACAAGATAAACCTTCTAACAAAGAGGTACACCTTAACCCAAAAGAAAATCTTGTTTTTGATTAATGAAATAATCGTATTAATAATTATTTATTGTAGTATGGTGGAAAAATAACGTTCGTGCCTCGGGTCCAAAGTGCGTTTGGTTTTTGTGGTTTGCCGGCCCTCGAACTTTTCATAGACCTCGTAACTACGTCTCGTTCAAAAAATATCTCGGGCTATCTTCGGGCCGGTCCACACCTGCCCACGTTCGGGCCCTTGCTACGAAATATACTATTATAGATCTCTAAATTTTCACTAATATTTGTTCTATAGTTTATAAGGTCCCAAGATTGTACAACCAAGGAACCCGCCGGACATCAGCAATCTTTCAACCATTCCCTCCCTAATATAAACCCAAACCCCCGGCCCCCTCCTACTCCTCAGTCCAGTATGTATTCCCAGCATACCGTACATGTAACATCTCTATTATTTCATAGAAAAATTACCAATAAATTTTTTTTTTGTAAGCTTTTTACGGTGTGGTCGGAAAGTTGTGTAATTGGCGGCCCCGAATTGTGGGACGAACCACAGCCTAAAGTCTATTTAAAAAAGATCAAGTGAAAAGTTTAAAAGTGCTTACTGAACATCGTGAAGACGTGCCGATTCAAGAGGAACCCCGACGAAATTAGCGGAAGCAACAGGATCTGGAATCTGGTAGCAGCTGGAGTATTTTAAAATAGTTTTTAAAAAAACTCTTCCCCGTCCAAGAACCCCCCCTTAATCATCATCAGGCTGAAGACACCGAGCTTAAAAAGGACTTTGGAGGTGTGGTAACTAATTAGCATCGTTCCAGCCAGCAAACATTTTTTTTTTCTCTCTCTCTCTCTTTAATAATTTAATTAAATTTGTAAACCAACCTTTTATTTTTAAAAAAAGAAAAAAAAATTTTATTTTTTATTTTTAAAGGTAATTTTATAAAATATAATTTTTAAAAAAAATTGGATTAATGCCTAACTTATCTGACAGATACTTACAACAAAATAGACAAAAAGACGACACATTTGACCTAACCGAACTAGCAGACACCTTACTTACCGACTAGAACAAACAACAAGTAAAACCATGACCCACATACAGCATAACCGACTTGGACATTAAATATATTCCCCGATATGACGGCAATCCAGAGGATTTAATTTAATTTTGCAAAATTGTTAGGAAAATTTATAATGAAGTATGCCACAAAGATAATCAATTAAAAGACCAAAATCACGGACGATTACTAAACGATGTGCAAGCGAGATTAGATGGCCCCCGCCAAAACAATGCCTTATCCTTAAAGATTTTAAATCTGTCCCTGACCTTTTAACTTATCTTGAACAGGAATATAAGGACACCAAACATGCGAACAGCTCACATCCGAAATTTTCCAAACAATACCTTACCGACAGGAACAACCCACTACAGTACATTGAAAGACTTGAAGGGATTAGGGCTCTCTTATGTGCTCGAGCCGCGCTTGATGAAGCTAATTTAGACAACTATATGAAAATTAAAGACAAAGACATCATATATCACACACTCAGACATTTACACAAAGATTTAGCGGACTTTTTACGACACATGAAATTGGATGACATAGGTGACGTGCGACAAAGCACTTCAAAATGAAGCTGCAACAATTATTGACAGAACTATATAATCACACCTATGACAGAAGACCGAGACAATATCAGCATCATAAAGCCCAAAAACAATTTAACGTCCACCCAACATACGACTACAGGCCAAAACAATACCCCAGCTATTATAAACCTCGACAACGACTATGAACGACCCTATCACAACCAATACCACTATGAACCACCGACCTAAAGAACCAGACTACAGGTGGCAACGACCTGTCTGGGACAGACATGATCAAAACCCTCAACCACGACATTATAAGTGAAGACAGACGAGACGTCCCAATTTATAACGTACCTTGGGATGCAAAAAAACAGGAAAATTTTTTTCAGGGGCAACCACACAAACACGAGTCACAAAACACTGTGTCCATGAGGACAGTAAGATCTAATAATGTAAAACACATTGAACACAAACCGGCAGACGACCGACTAACAAAACTTCAAGAAAAAATGTCGACACTCATGACTAAGTTCGATCATTTTTTAGACATAGGACACGCACCGCCCCCGAATTTACCCTAGCACTGACAGAAAGTTTACCCCATTTTACTGATAAAATCGGACAGACCTGGCCTACTTGACACCGGATCATCAAAAAACTACATTAACCCAAATTCCTTACCCGAGGGAATAAAAAATAAAATCGGAAGGACTTTTTCGTTAAAACACCAGTAGGACGCGATAAGGGCACTCAGACTACTGAGATTAACCTTGCTCCATTTCTGGGACTATATGTGGATTTTATAGTTATATTTTTGATATTTCCATTTTGTGATATGTTTAATTTATTGATCGTTTATGAAACATTAATAGAATTGTAATGCACGATAGATTGTGATGATTATAATATAAGTTTATTAAATAAAAAAATAAGAATAAAAAGATAACTTAATTAAAGAAAATGAGCTATATCATATAAATAAAAGTGAAATAAAAACGTTAATAAGACACGAACATTTAGACGATGAAGTATCGGACAAACTGGTAACTATACTACAAAAATACCCGAAACTAATAAAAAACGAAGATGGACCTTTACCCGCGACTAACTTACTCAAACATAAAATTGAATTGAAAACTGACAGACCCATATACACAAGAAATTATAGATATCCTAATCACTTTAAGCAGGATATCCAAGATGAAGTAGACAAATTGTTAAAAGCCAAAATAATTCGCGAAAGCAATTCACCTTTTAATTCTCCCATTTGGGTGGTACCAAAAAAAACTGACGCTAGTGGAAAAAGAAAAGTAAGAATGGTAATAGACTATAGGAAACTCAATGCCGAAACAGTGACAGACAAATTCCCCCTTCCTAATATAGAAGATTTATTAAATCAACTAACAGGTGCAAAATATTTTTCAACTATAGATTTAACGAGCGGATTTCACCAAATTGAACTGACAGATGACTCGATACCATTAACAGCATTTAGTACAGACAATAATCATTATGAATTTCTCCGGCTCCCCTTTGGCGTAGTAAACGGACCCCCCACCTTTCAAAGAGCCATGAACATGGCTATCCAAAATGTACCAAATGCACTCGTCTATATTGACGATATTATAGTGTATTCAAAAACTGCGGAAGACCACCTTGTACACCTCTCAAAAGTATTTGATGCTCTCCATAAACATAACTTGACAATACAACTTGACAAAACTGAATTTATAAAGACAGAATTACCATTTCTTGGACACATAATATCAGGCGAAGGACTTAAACCAAACCCCGACAAAATTAAAGCTATCACAGAATTCCCCCTACCAACGACCGAAAAACAAATTCGTCAATTTCTTGGACTTACAGGATATTACCGACGTTTCATTCATAATTACGCACACATTGCAAAACCTTTAACGAACGCTTTAAAAACGGAAACACCGCTACTCTCTTCAGACTTTAAAGACTGCGTTACAACACTAAAAAATATGATCACAAACGCACCAATACTACAATTACCAAATTGGAACCTTCCTTTTACATTGACAACCAACACAAGCAGTTTTTCTACAAACTGTACATTGGTTCACATAAGTCATGATTTTGTCCTTCATTCTGGGGAAGTAATAGTCACGTTTTAATTTCATGTATGTTTCTAGTCCTCCTCTGTGGCATGTCTTTCCAATATGATATGAGTCAATTAGTTCGTTTTGTTCACTGTCAGTTAGTACGTCAAGACATTTCTTTTTGTAGCGTTTGATTTTGACAGTTGGAAATTTGTCCTGAAAAATTCGAGAAACTTTATCAAATATCTTGTCAAATTCTGTCCGAACCACCTCTGAAGTGGGTTCATAGATGTCATAGACTGTGTTTGGTTTAAGTATTTGTAGGAGTGTGTCGTCAAGGTCCTCTTTCCATGGGTATGCCGTCTCGATAAGATACCTGTTTTTGTTAAATGGTTTAACAAGTGTCATTTCTTGGTTTCCTCTCTGTATAAAAATTTTTTTTCAACATTGATCGGTCTATCGTCAGTTATGATCCAAACTTGTTGGTTAGATGTTTCCTTGTGAGTGTACTGTGGCAAGGTCAGATTCTGAGTCATGGCGATTCCGACCTTCCAATGTCGCTTCTAGTTCAGATAAAAGGGTGTCGGAATGTGCGTCGTCAGCTACAGCTGTCTCATTAAGTAATCGGTCGAGTTCGTTCATTATATCAGTTTCAGTTATGTTCATTAATTGGTCAGGTGGGGGATTTCGAGAAAGTGCGTCCGCAACAAAATTTGTTTTGCCTTCGATGTGTTTTATTTCAAATTCGAAATCGGCTAGTTGGAATATCCATTTCATTAACCGTGTATTTCCATTCTTCATTGTAAAAATCCAAGTTAGTGGTTTGTGGTCCGTTTGTAAAATAAAATGTTTACCATATAGGTAAGGTTTGAAGTGATTGCAGGCCCAAACTACAGCCAGTAATTCTTTTTCTATTGTTGAATACCTTGTTTCAGTAGGAGAGAGTGTTCGAGAGCCGAATGCAATAGGGTGATCTCGTCCTTCAGAGATTTGGGAAAGTACAGCCCCTATTGCGACATTACTTGCGTCGGTTGTCAATGTAAAAGGAAGGTTCCAATTTGGTAATTGTAGTATTGGTGCGTTTGTGATCATATTTTTTAGTGTTGTAACGCAGTCTTTAAAGTCTGAAGAGAGTAGCGGTGTTTCCGTTTTTAAAGCGTTCGTTAAAGGTTTTGCAATGTGTGCGTAATTATGAATGAAACGTCGGTAATATCCTGTAAGTCCAAGAAATTGACGAATTTGTTTTTCGGTCGTTGGTAGGGGGAATTCTGTGATAGCTTTAATTTTGTCGGGGTTTGGTTTAAGTCCTTCGCCTGATATTATGTGTCCAAGAAATGGTAATTCTGTCTTTATAAATTCAGTTTTGTCAAGTTGTATTGTCAAGTTATGTTTATGGAGAGCATCAAATACTTTTGAGAGGTGTACAAGGTGGTCTTCCGCAGTTTTTGAATACACTATAATATCGTCAATATAGACGAGTGCATTTGGTACATTTTGGATAGCCATGTTCATGGCTCTTTGAAAGGTGGGGGGTCCGTTTACTACGCCAAAGGGGAGCCGGAGAAATTCATAATGATTATTGTCTGTACTAAATGCTGTCAATGGTATCGAGTCATCTGTCAGTTCAATTTGGTGAAATCCGCTCGTTAAGTCAATAGTTGAAAAATATTTTGCACCTGTTAGTTGATTTAATAAATCTTCTATATTAGGAAGGGGGAATTTGTCTGTCACTGTTTCGGCATTGAGTTTCCTATAGTCTATTACCATTCTTACTTTTCTTTTTCCACTAGCGTCAGTTTTTTTTGGTACCACCCAAATGGGAGAATTAAAAGGTGAATTGCTTTCGCGAATTATTTTGGCTTTTAACAATTTGTCTACTTCATCTTGGATATCCTGCTTAAAGTGATTAGGATATCTATAATTTCTTGTGTATATGGGTCTGTCAGTTTTCAATTCAATTTTATGTTTGAGTAAGTTAGTCGCGGGTAAAGGTCCATCTTCGTTTTTTATTAGTTTCGGGTATTTTTGTAGTATAGTTACCAGTTTGTCCGATACTTCATCGTCTAAATGTTCGTGTCTTATTAACGTTTTTATTTCACTTTTATTTATATGATATAGCTCATTTTCTTTAATTAAGTTATCTTTTATTCTTATTTTTTTATTTAATAAACTTATTTTATTTTCATCACAATCTATCGTGCATTTCAATTCTTTTAATGTTTCATAACCGATCAATATATTAAACTTATCACTAAATGGAAATATGTAAAATTTAACTTTAACTTCCTCATTTAGTCCCAGAAATGGAGCAAGGTTAATCTCAGTAGTCTGAGTGCCCTTATCGCGTCCTACTGGTGTTTTAACGAAAAAGTCTTCCGATTTTATTTTTATTCCCTCGGGTAAGGAATTTGGGTTAATGTAGTTTTTTGATGATCCGGTGTCAAGTAGCCAGGTCTGTCCGATTTTATCAGTAAAATGGGGTAAACTTTCTGTCAGTGCTAGGGTAAATTCGGGGGCGGTGCGTGTCCTATGTCTAAAAAATGATCGAACTTGGTCATGAGTGTCGACATTTTTTCTTCAAGTTTTGTTAGTCGGTCGTCTGCCGGTTTGTGGTCAATGTGATTTACATTATTAGATCTTACTGTCCTCATGGACACAGTGTTTTGTGACTCGTGTTTGTGTGGTTGCCCCTGAAAAAAATTTTCCTGTTTTTTTGCATCCCAAGGTACGTTATAAATTGGGACGTCTCGTCTGTCTTCACTATAATGTCGTGGTTGAGGGTTTTGATCATGTCTGTCCCAGACAGGTCGTTGCCACCTGTAGTCTGGTTCTTTAGGTCGGGGTTCATAGTGGTATTGGTTGTGATAGGGTCGTTCATAGTCGTGTCGAGGTTTATAATAGCTGGGGTATTGTTTTGGCCTGTAGTCGTATGTTGGGTGGACGTTAAATTGTTTTTGGGCTTTATGCTGCTGATATTGTCTCGGTCTTCTGTCATAGGTGTGATTATATAGTCTGTCAATAATTGGTGCAGCTTCATTTTGAAGTGCTTGTCGCACGTCACCTATGTCATCCAATTTCATGTGTCGTAAAAAGTCCGCTAAATCTTTGTGTAAATGTCTGAGTGTGTGATATATGATGTCTTTGTCTTTAATTTTCATATAGTTGTCTAAATTAGCTTCATCAAGCGCGGCTCGAGCACATAAGAGAGCCCTAATCCCTTCAAGTCTTTCAATGTACTGTAGTGGGTGTTCCTGTCGGTAAGGTATTGTTTGGAAAATTTCGGATGTGAGCTGTTCGCATGTTCTGGTGTCCTTATATTCCTGTTCAAGATAAGTTAAAAGGTCAGGAACAGATTTAAAATCTTTAAGGATAAGGCATTGTTTGGCGGGGCCATCTAATCTCGCTTGCACAGCGTTTAGTAATCGTCCGTGATTTTGGTCTTTTAATTGATTATCTTTGTGGCATACTTCATTATAAATTTTCCTAACAATTTTGCAAAAATAAATTAAATCCTCTGGATTGCCGTCATATCGGGGAATATATTTAATGTCCAAGTCGGTTATGCTGTATGTGGTCATGGTTTTACTTGTTGTTTGTTCTAGTAAGGTGTCTGCTAGTTCGGTTAGGTCAAATGTGTCGTCTTTTTGTCTATTTTGTTGTAGTCTGTCAGATAAGTTAGGCATTAATCAATTTTTAAAAATTAATTAAAATTACTTAAAATAAAAAATAAAATTTTTTTTTTTAAAAATAAAGTTGTTACAAATTAAAGAAGAGAGAGAGAAAAAAAAAATGTTTGCCTTGAAGGATGCTACTTAGTTACCTCCAAAGTCCTTTTTAAGCCACGGTGTCTTCAGCCTGATGATAAGGGTTCTTGGACGGGAAGAGTTTAAAAACTCCAGCTGCTACCAGATTCCAGATCCTGTTGCTTCCGCTATTTCGTCGGGTCCTCTTGAATCGGCACGTCTTCACGATGTTCAGTAAGCACTTAAACTTTTCACTTGAACTTTAAAAAGACTTACGGCTGTGTCCGTCCCACAATTCGGGCGCCAATTACAAACTTCCGACACACGTAAAGCTTAAAAAAAAACTTTATTGGTAATTTTACAATGAATAGAGATGTTACATGTACGGTAGCTGGGATACAACTGACTGAGGAGTAGGAGGGGACGGGGTTTATATAGGAGGAATGGTGAAGATTGCTGAGTCGGCGGCTTGGTGTACATCTTGGGACTTAACTATAGAACAAATATTATTGAAAATTTAGAGATCTATAATAGTATATTTCGTAGCAAGGGCCGAAAGTGGGCGTTTGCCGGCCCGAGATATTTTTTGACCGAGACGTAGTCGAGGTCATGAAAAGTTCGAGGGCCGGCAAAAGCACTTTGGCCCGAGGCACGAACGTTATTTTTCACCATACTACAATAAATATTAATACGATATAACATTAATCAAAAACAAGATTTTCTTTTGGTTAAGTGTACCTCTTTGTTAGAAGGTTATCTTGTGGTTATGGGGACATGATGAATGTTTAATGTATGGATTGTTTTACGTTATGTTATTATGTAAGTTAATAAAGAGAGATGAACATATGTGTGTTTCATTTAATACAACTGATATATTTCAAAATGCTAAAAAAAGTTAGTTCGTTTATTTTTGATTTATAGAAATGTTAAAAGTACAATTTTGGTTGTTTGAAAACATAATACCCTTTGAAGATTCTATTACTTGTTAGCAGATTTCCCTTAAGGGAAATCAGCTATTGAGGTCGTACTCATGACGCGAGTTTCGAAAAATTTCTTCAAATGTCCATCGATCCTACCCAGGAGATGACGAAAATGAGGTCCGTTCAAAATTATATATATATATATCTATATATCTATATATATATAGATATATATATTTGTCTGTTAACGCTCTAGCGGTCGCAATTTTTGTTTGATCGTTACCAAACTCGGAATTTAATCGTTTTATGTAAAAAGGAAGATCAAGTTCGTTAATGGCTAAAATCGAACCAGTGGGAGGGGGGGGGTTTAGAGGGGGGGATTTTCGAAAATTCGAAATATCTCCGTTACCATACGTCGGATCAAAAAAGTGTATACAACCAATCTTATTGCAAATTAAATTTAATATAAATATTGTTCTATACATTTATTCTGTATCTTTAATATTAACCGAGATATTTGGATTTGTATTGTGAGTGTGGTTGGTTAAGTTTGGGAGTTTCCGCCGAGCGCACTAGCGCTAGTGTGGCCGTTTCACTAACTATTCGTCCTCGTGAGAATAGGTTATTACTAGGCAGATTTCTCTATTGTAAAACTTCACGTGGGAAATCTGCTTAGTTTACGCAGCCCCTGCGTGACGGACTTTTTTTTTGTTTGGCACATTCACACTTTTACTCGTAGTTGGATTGTTTCTGATTAAAATATCCCCTTGACAATCTTCAAATAAATCATCAATTGTAAAGAGAGACTGATTTTCATATTCAATAGTTCCATAATCGATATTTGATGTCGAAGTCGATGACTCATTCACTTTACTAAACAGTCTGTTAGAAACTTCCAATTTCTTTGTCACAGAAACAAACATTCACATCTCCAGGTTTTACATTTTCCATTTTTAACCAGTTCAAAAACTTTGTATACTCTTCGTCATACCTATTAGCAGATTTCCCTTAAGGGAAATCAGCTATTGAGGTTGTACTCATGACGGAATTTTCGACATTTTTCTTCAAATGTCCATCGATCCTACCTAGTAGATGACGAAAATGAGGTCCGTTCAAAACTGTGTATATATATATATATATATATATATATATATATATATATATATATATATATATTTGTCTGTTACCGCTCTAGCGGTCGCAATTTTTGTTTGATCCTTACCAAACTTCATATTTAAGCGTTTTATGTAAAAAGAAAGATCAAGTTCGTTAACGGCTGAAATCGGACCAGTGGGAGGGGGGGTTTAGAGGGGAGGATTTTCGAAAATTCGAAATATCTCCGTTACTATACGTCGGATCAAAAGATTGTATAGAACCAATCTTATTGCAAATTAAATTTACAATAAATATTGTTTTATACATTAATTCTCTATCTTGAGTATTAACCGAGATATTTGCATTTGTATTCTGCGTGTGGTCACCAATAGGCTATGTTCGGAGTTTCCGACGAGAGCTCTGGCGGCCGTTTCCATAACTATCGTCCCTCGTGAATAGGTTTAGAGGTTAGGTTAACTGTTTTTTGGGCTAGAAACTACTGGGTTATTACGCCCTAAATAATGTTTTTTAGGTTTAGAGGTTTCTTACTACTACAGTTGTTATTAGGCAGATTTCTCTTTTGTAAAACTTCACGTGGGAAATCTGCTTAGTTTACGCAGCCCCTGCGTGACGGACCTTTCTTTTGATTTTGCTGGTAACAAATCTGCCATGATTTCTTTTGCTCTTCTATTTATAGATTCTGATATATTATTAGCCATAATTACTAAATAACTAAACAATAATACGAGCAAAACAAACTAATATAATGTATATAATGAAATGAATGAATTAAAATAATAAACAGCTGATTTTGCGGCCCTAGGGTGAAATATTCATTTTCGGCCCTAGGGCGGCCAAGTGTAGCTTTCGGACCGCAAATTAGCTGTGTAAAACAGGTGATTACATCGTAGCATGGTGAAAATGTTGTTATATAACAAGTTTTCTTTATCTTCAATATTAACCGAGGCGTTAGCATTTTATATTTCAGCCTTCAGTAAACCCCCCACTTTCAGTAATTGCACGTTAAGAATAAGGTGATATATCTTGAACCGCCTCATTTCAAGCCGAAATACTAAATATTTTGTGTTCAACAAATGTTTTCTAGATGAGATATATGCAAATGCGTTCTGATGACCCCTCCCCCCCCCCACCCGTATTTTGTTCTTCGATTACTAAAATTAGAGTGGTTCTGATAAAAATAATTCATTAAAGATTATTGTTTCCAAGGGACCTTTATTATGCGAGATAAATTTGTTTTACAATGACGTCATCACTTAAGGTTTTCCGTTCTTGTCTTGAAATCGTTCATTTGATCTATACCATATTTGATGTTGAATGGTCCAAGACTAATGTACATTTCAGCAGATTTCCCTTTAGGGAAATCAGCTATTAAGGTCGTACTCATGTCGCGATTTTCGAAATAATTCTTCAAAAGTCCATCGATCCTACCCAGGAGATGACGAGAATGAGGTCCGTTCAAAACTGTATATATATATATATATATATATATATATACATATATATATGTCTGTTACCGCTCTAGTGGTCGCAATTTTTGTCTTATCGTTACTAAACTTGATATATAAACGTTTTATACAAAAAGAAAGATCAAGTTCGTTAACGGCTGAAATCGGACCAGGGAGAGGGGCGGTTTAGAGGGGGAGAATTTTAAAAATTCTTAATACCTCCGTTATTATGTGTCGGATTGAAAAATTGTATAGAACCAATCTTATTGAAAATGTAATGTTCTATAAATGTTGTTATGTACATTTGTACACTATCTTGATTATTAACTGGATTATTTGGATTTTTTAGTTTTCGGTCTTCAGTAAATCCCCACTCCTACTCATCTCATATTAACAATATTCTATTCCCACTGCTACTAATCGAATTTTGACTTAGAAATAGAAAGTATACGGTGAAATTATATCAGTTGTGTGAAATGGTAATGCTTAGTTTACGCAGCCCGTTAGAAAAGAAGTATTAAGTAGTTTATCAATAGCAGATTTCCATGAAGCAACATATGCTTAGGTAAATGATGAGTGTCCATAAAATGGAGAGTTGGTGATTTTCTCTTCCAGACACCTAAACATTAGCAATCAAATACAGAAGTTGTTATGTCCGAACCTTTTTGCCTCCAACAGTCGCTAAATATAGCTTTTTCTCGACTGTTTAAAATTTTTATAAAAATAGAATTCCGTACTAAAATAGTATCGGCAAAGAGGAACAAGGCAGGGAGGACGCTCTATAAATCTGGAAGCTATTGAGGCGATACTCATCACTCAAATGCGTTCAAACGACCGCCGCTCCTACCCAGCAGATGACAAAAAGTCCGTCACGCAGGGGCTGCGTAAACTAAGCAGATTTCCCACGTGAAGTTTTACAATAGAGAAATCTGCCTAATAACAACTGTAGTAGTAAGAAACCTCTAAACCTAAAACATTATTTAGGGCGTAATAACCCAGTAGTTTCTAGCCCAAAAAACAGTTAACCTAACCTCTAAACCTATTCAAGAGGGACGAATAGTTATGGAAATGGCCACCAGAGCTCTCGGTGGAAAGTTCGAACATAGCCTACTGGCTACCACACGCAGAATACAAATGCAAATATCTCGGTTAATATTCAAGATACAGAATAAATGTATATAACATTATTTACAGTAAATTTAATTTGCAATAAGATTGGTTCTATACAATTTTACGATCCGATGCATAATAACGGAGATATTGTGAATTTTTGAAAATCCCCCCTCTAAACCCCCCCCCCCCCTCCCACTGGTCCGATTTCAGCCGTTAACAAACTTGATCTTTCTTTTTACAAGAAACGATTAAATACCGAGTTTGGTGACGATTAAACAAAAATTGCGACCGCTAGAGTGTTAACAGACAAATATATATTATATATATATATATGTCTATATATATATATATATAGATATATATATATATATAGATATATATATATATATATAGTTTTGAACGGACCTCATTTTCGTCATCTCCTGGGTAGGATCGATGGACATTTGAAGAAATTTTTCGAAAATCGCGTCATGAGTACGACCTCAATAGCTGATTTCCCTTAAGGGAAATCTGCTAAAAGTCCGTCACGCAGGGGCTGCGTTAACTGAGCAGATTTCCCACGTGCTATTATAACACACTTGTGATCTCAACACACCAAATATTCTCTATTTATATGTAAAAACTGATGAGTGGAAGGGGTTTAGAGGGAGGGAATTTCGAAAATTCTTAATATCTCCGTTATTATGCGTCGAATAGAAATTCTGTATAGAACCAATGTTATTGAAAACTAGCTAAGGTACCCGGCTTCGCTCGGGAAATCATTAGAGGCTGAACGATGATGGTATTTGTTTTTTATTTTTTTGGCAAGGTACAACAACACTTCCCGTTTGGGCGTATTGTTTTCCGGTAAGGGTCATGTAGGAGACATATAGAATAGAAATTTTAGTTTTGAAGAATAAATGAAAATAAGTTCGTAGCCAATCCCTCTCGAATGCGTGACACACTGTGAATAATTCAAATCATAAAAAATATAAATAAAATAGCATTTATTATAATTAAATGTTTTCTATAATGTACATATTTCCTCTCAGAAACCAATCCATTAATGTAAGCATATTTATCTATATCTATATATATATATATATATATATATATATATATATATATATATATATATATATATATATATACTAGCTCAGATACCCGGCTTCGCTCGGGAATTCATTTGAGGCTGAATGGTGATGGTATATTTTTGGCAAGGCTTTACTTTCCACAATATTTTGACATTTACCCGTTCCAGTGTTTAGGGTTAATACCCGTTTTTGGCATTTGTTAATAATAAAATTATTTTTTTATAAGACTTCACTGTCCTGCATATTGTCATATTTCCCGTCTCCTGTGCATTATGCATAGATTTGAATTATTAAGGAGAAAATATTGACATACATTTGAATTAATTTTTTCAGGTGAGGTACCTGGTAGTTCATATTGAAAAGAAGTGTTGAGCAAATTTCTCTAAATAACAAAATAAACAACTTTTGTTATGTGCATATTTGCCGAAACCCCAATAGGAAATCATTATTATTAATTTCAGGCCTCCCTTATAACCCCCACTCCTGCCCGTCTCTAGAAATGTTAGTATGGCTTATTATAAGGAAGGCGTTAGTGCTAATACACATACTGAGTGTTTTATTTAGTTCGGTTGAGTCTTTTGTGCCAAATAAAATTGTTGTCTCCCGCTATAATTTTTAGCGTATAACGCCTTTATACTTCGGTATACGATGATAGTGTATATAAAAAAACGTTTCTCTGAATAACAAAATAAACAACTTTTGTTATGTGCATATTTGCCGAAAATGCAATAGGAAACGAAATATCACTATTATTAATTTCAGGCCTTCCTTATAACGCCCACTCCTGCCCGTCCCTAGAAATGTTAGTATAGCTTATTATAATGAAGGTGTTAGTACTAATTCACATACCGAGTTTGGTTTAATTCGGTTGAGTATTTTGAGCCAAATAAAATTGTGGACTCCCGCTATAGTTTTTAGCGAGTAACTCATTTATACTTCCGTATACGGCAAAAGTACATATAACAAAAGTTACTCTAAAGTACAAAATAAACAACTATTGTTATGTGCATATTTGCTGAAAAGGCAATAGGAAACGAAATATCGCTATTTTTAATTTCAGGCCTCCCTTATAACCCCCACTCCTGTTATTTTTAGAGAATATCAATATAGCCTAAAGTCTAAGTTGGGCTAGTAGTAATATACATACCAAGTTTCATAAAATTCGGTTCAGCCGTTTATGCGTGAAAAGGTAACAAACAAACAAACAAACAGACACCAAAGAAACAAAATGCAGTTATGGTGTCTATGACATGTGAAACGAAAAGTTATCGTGAAATTTCGCGAAAAAAATCAATGTACAGACAGAGGTTACAATTTTATATATATACTAGCTCAGATACCCGGCTTCGCCCGGGAATTCATTTGAGGCTGAATGGTGATGGTATTTTTTAGCAGGCTTTACATTGCACAATATTTTGACATTTACCCGTCCCAGTGTTTAGGATTGATACACGTCTTTGCCGTGGATTTGCTAATAATAGAATTATTTGTTCGATAAGGCTTCACAGTCTTCGATATTTTTATATTTCCCGTCTCTTATACATGTAAATATGGTGAATTTTTATTTCAGGCCTCCCTTATAACCCCCCTCCCGTTCGAACCTAAAAATTTTAATATAACTTATAATCATGGAAGAATTAATGCTAATTGACATACCGAGTTTTGTTAAGTTCGGTTCAGCCGTTAGTGCCCGCTAAAGTTTTAACGTATAACTCATTTATACTTAGGTATACGGCAAAAGTGTATATAACAAAAGTTACTCCAAATAACAAAATAAACAACTTTTGTTATGTTTATATTTGCGGAAAAACCAATAGGAAACGAAATATCGCTATTTTTAATTTCAGGCTTCCCTTATAACCCCCACTCCTGCCCGTCCATAGAAATGTTGGTATGGCTTATTATAATGAAGGCCTCACTGCTAATACACATACCGAGTTTTATTTAGTTCGGTTGAGTGTTTTTTGGCAAATAATATTGTTGACTCCCGCTATAATTTTTAGCGTATAACGCATTTAAACTTCGGTATACGACAAAAGTGTATATAACAAAAGTTACTCTAAATAACAAAATAAACAACTTTTGTTATGTGCATATTTGCCGAAAAACCAATAGAAAACGAAATATCGCTATTTTTAATTTCAGGCTTCCCTTATAACCCCCACTCCTGTTCGTCTCAGAGAAAATTAATATAGCCTAAAGTCTAAGTTGGGTTAGTAGTAATATACATACCAAGTTTCATAAAATTCGGTTCAGCCGTTTATGCGTGAAAAGGTAACAAACAAACAAACAAACAAACAAACAAACAAACAAACAAACATACACGAAAGAAACAAAATGCAGATATGGTGTCTATGACATGTGAAACGAAAAGTTATCGTGAAATTTCGCGAAAAAAAATCAATGTACAGACAGAGGTTACAATTTTATATATATACTAGCTCAGATACCCGGCTTCGCCCGGGAACTGATTTGAGGCTGAATGGTGATGGTATTTTTTTGGGAAGGCTTTACTTTGCACACTATTTTGACATTTACCCATCCCAGTGTTTAGGGTTAATACCCGTTGTTTGCATTTGCTAATAATAAAATTAATTTTCTATATAAGTCTTCACTGTCCTCCAAATTGTCATATTTTCCGTAGACAAATAGACAATGAAATATCGCGAATTTATATTTCAGGCCTCCCTTATAACCCCCACTCCCGTTCTAACCTAAAAATTTTAATATAGCTTATAATCATGGAAGAATTAATGCTAATTGACATACCGAGTTTTTGTAAGTTCGGTTTACTCGTTAGTGCTTAATGAAATCGTTGACTCCCGCTTTAGTTTATTGTGTATATCTCGTTTATACTTTGTTAAAAGACAATAATTAATATAACAAGTTATTCTAAATAACAAAATAAACAACTTTTGTTATGTTCATATTTGCCGAAAAACGAATAGAAAACGAAATACCGCTATTTTTAAATTCAGGCCTCCCTTACAACCCCCACTCCTGCCCGCCCCTAGAAATGTTGGTATGGCTTATTATAATGAAGGCGTTAGTGCTAATACAAATATCGAGTTTTATTTAGTTCGGTTGTGTCTTTTGTGTCCAATAAAATTGCTCACTTCCGCTATAGGTTTTAGCGTATATCTCGTTTATAATTCGGTATACGAAAAAAGTGTATATAACAAAAGTTACTCTAAATAACAAAATAAACAACTTTTGTTATGTTCAAATTTGCCGAAAAACCAATAGGAAACGAAATATCGCTATTTTTAATTTCAGGCCTCCCTTACAACCCCCACTCCTGCCTGTCCCTAGAAATGTTAGTATGGCTTATTATAAGGAAATCGTTAGTATTAATTCACATAGCGAGTTTGGTTTAGTTCGGTTGAGTCTTTTGTGCCAAATAAAGTTGTGGACTCCCGCTATAGTTTTTAGCGTATAACGCATTTATACTTCCGTATACGGCAAAAGTGCATATAACAAAAGTTACTCTAAATTACAAAATAAACAACTTTTGTTATGTGCATATTTGCTGAAAAAGCAATAGGAAACGAAATATCGCTATTTTTAATTTCAGGCCTCGCTTATAACCCCCACTCCTGTTCGTCTTAGAGAATATTAATATAGCCTAAAGTCTAAGTTGGGCTAGTAGTAATATACATACCACGTTTCATAAAATTCGGTTCAGCCGTTTATGCGTGAAAAGGTAACAAACAAACAAACAAACAAATAAACAAACAAACAAATAAACAAACAAACAAACAAACAGACACCAAAGAAACAAAATGCAGTTATGGTGTCTATGACATGTGAAACGAAAAGTTATCGTGAAATTTCGCAAAAAAAATCAATGTACAGACAGAGGTTACAATTTTATATATATATAGACTAGCTCAGATACCCGGCTTCGCTCGGGAATTCATTTGAGGTTGAATGGTGATGGTATTTTTTTGGCAAGGCTTTAGTTTGCACAATATTTTCACCTTTACCCGTCCCACTATTTAGGATTAACACCCGTTGTAGGCATTTGTTAATAATAAAATTAATTTTTTATGTAAGACTTCACTGTCCTCCAAATTGTCATATTTCCCGTCTCCTGTGCATTATGCATAGATATCAGTTATTAAGCACAAATTATTGTGGTGAAACGAAATATCACCATTATTAATTTCAGGCCTCCCTTATAACCCCCACTCCTGCCCGTCCCTAGAAATGTTAGTATGGCTTATTATAATGAAAGCGTTAGTGCTAATACACATACCGAGTTTTATTTATTTCGGCTGGGTCTTTTGTCCCAAATAAAACTGTTCACTTCCGCTATAGGTTTTAGCATATAGCTCGTGTATAATTCGGTATACTAAAAAAGTGTATATAACAAAATTTACTCTAAATAACAAAATACATTTCCGCTATAGGTTTTAGCGTATATCTCGTTTATAATACGGTATACGAAAAAAGTGTGTAAAACAACTGAGGAAAGAAAGAGGGAGTGAGAGAGGTTCTAGATTACAGGAAGGTCTCCCCACCCGTCCCTGACGCTCCAGGTTAACCAACAGAAGATGACTAACGTCTAACTCTCAATTCCGCTAACATTACCTTATATTCAGATTCTATTTTCAATTCTAATTATGTATGTTTAAATACTTTCGTTTTTTGTGAATTAATTGATGTTTTAAACACATTAAAGGATGAAATTATTTACTTCCGATTAATTAATGTTCCAGTGAAAGACAGAGGAAGGGGAGGGGGGGGGTGGGGAGTAATATACTTTGCTCCTCATGAAACATCTACTTGTTTTTAAAATGCTTCATACAATTGAAATGTTTATCGTCATGTTCATATTTGCCGAAAAACCAATAGGAAACGAAATATCGCTATATTTAATTTCTGGATTCCCTTATAACCCCCACTCCTGCCCGTCCCTAGAAATGTTAGTATGGCTTATTATAAGGAAGACGTTAGTGCTAATTCACATACCGCGTTTCGTTTAGTTCGGTTGAGTCTTTTGTGCCAAATAAAATTGTTGACTCCCGCTATATTTTTTAGGTATACGACGAAAGTGTATATAACACAAGTTACTCTAAATAACAAATTAAACAGCTTTTGTTATGTTCATATTTGCCGAAAACCCAATAGGAAACGAAATATCGCTATTTTTAATTTCTGGCTTCCCTCATAACCCCCACTCCTGCCCGTCCCTAGAAATGTTGGTATGGCTTGTTATAATAAAAGCGTTAGTGCTAATACATATACCGAGTTTTATTTATTTCGGTTGGGTCTTTTGTCCCAGATAAAATTATTCACTTCCGCTATAGGTTTCAGCGTATATCTCGTTTAAAATTCGGTATACGAAAAAAGTGTATATAACAAAAGTTACTCTAAACAACAAAATAAACAACTTTTGTTATGAACATATTTGCCGAAAAACCAATAGGAAACGAAATATAGCTATTTTTAATTTCTGGCTTCCCTTATAACCCCCACTCCTATTCGTCCCAGAGAATATTAATATAGCCTAAAGTCTAAGTTGGGTTAGTAGTAATATACATACCAAGTTTCATAAAATTCGGTTCAGCCGTTTATGCGTGAAAAGGTAACAAACAAACAAACAAACAAACAAATAAACAAACAAACAGACACCAAAGAAACAAAATGCAGTTATGGTGTCTATGACATGTGAAACGAAAAGTTATCGTGAAATTTCGCGAAAAAAATCAATGTACAGACAGAGGTTACAATTTTATATATATATAGATAGATATAAAATTGTAACCTCTGTCTGTACATTGATTTTTTTCGCGAAATTTCACGATAACTTTTCGTTTCACATGTCATAGACACCATATCTGCATTTTGTTTCTTTCGTGTATGTTTGTTTGTTTGTTTGTTTGTTTGTTTGTTTGTTTGTTTGTTACCTTTTCACGCATAAACGGCTGAACCGAATTTTATGAAACTTAGTATGTATATTACTACTAACCCAACTTAGACTTTAGGCTATATTAATTTTCTCTGAGACGAACAGGAGTGGGGGTTATAAGGGAAGCCTGAAATTAAAAATAGCGATATTTCGTTTTCTATTGGTTTTTCGGCAAATATGCACATAACAAAAGTTGTTTATTTTGTTATTTAGAGTAACTTTTGTTATATACACTTTTGTCGTATACCGAAGTTTAAATGCGTTATACGCTAAAAATTAAAGCGGGAGTCAACAATATTATTTGCTAAAAAAGACTCAACCGAACTAATTAAAACTCGGTATGTGTATTAGCAGTGAGGCCTTCATTATAATAAGCCATACCAACATTTCTATGGACGGGCAGGAGTGGGGGTTATAAGGGAAGTCTGAAATTAAAAATAGCGATATTTCGCTTCCTATTAGTTTTTCCGCAAATATAAACATAACAAAAGTTGTTTATTTTGTTATTTGGAGTAACTTTTGTTAAATACACTTTTGTCGTATACCTAAGTATAAATGAGTTATACGTTTAAACTTTAGCGGGAGCCAACAATTTTATTGGGCACTAACGGCTGAACCGAACTTAACAAAGCTCGGTATGTCAATTAGCATTAATTCATCCATGATTATAAGTTATATTAAAATTTTTAGGTTCTAACGGGAGGGGGGTTATAAGGGAGGCCTGAAATAAAAATTCACCATATTTACATGTATAAGAGACGGGAAATATAAAAATATCGAAGACAGTGAAGCCTTATCTAGCAAATAATTCTATTATTAGCAAATCCACGGCATCGACGGGTATCAATCCTAAACACTGGGACGGGTAAATGTCAAAATATTGTGCAATGTAAAGTCTGCTGAAAAATACCATCACCATTCAGCCTCAAATGAATTCCCGGGCGAAGCCGGGTATATGAGCTAGTATATATATATATATATATATATATATATATATATATATATATACTAGCTATTTTTAATCAATGTACAGACAGAGGTTACAATTTTATATATATATATATCGGGGGAGTCCACAATTTTATTTGGCACTAAAGACTAAACCGAATTAAACCAAACTCGGTATGTGAATTAGTACTAACGCCTTCATTATAATAAGCCATACTAACATTTCTAGGGACGGGCAGGAGTGGGGGTTATAAGGGAGGGCTGAAATTAAAAATAGCGATATTTCGTTTCCTATTGCTTTTTCAGCAAATATGCACATAACAAAAGTTGTTTATTTTGTTATTTAGATTAACTTTTGTTATATGCACTTTTGCCGTATACGGAAGCATAAATAAGTTATACGCTGTAAACTAAAGCGGGAGTCCACAATTTTATTTGGCACTAAAGACTAAACCGAATTAAACCAAACTCTGTATGTGAATTAGTACTAACGCTTTCATTATAATAAGACATACTAACATTTCTAGGGACGGGCAGGAGTGGGGGTTATAAGGGAGGCCTGAATTTAAAAATAGCGATATTTCGTTTCCTATTGCTTTTTCGGCAAATATGAACATAACAAAAGTAGTTTATTTTTCTATTTAAAGTAACTTTTGTTTTATTCACTTTTGTAGTATAGAAAAGTATAAACGAGATATACACTAAAATCTAAAGCGGGAGCCAACAATTTTGTTGGGCACTAACGATTGAACCGAACTTAGCAAAACTCGGTGTGTGAATTAGCGTTAATTCTTCCATGATTATAAGCTATATTAAAAATTTTAGGTTCAAAGGGGAGTGGGGATTATAAGAGAGGCTGAAATGAAAAACTCGGTTTATCTATTTTTCTATTTGTTTTTCGGCAAAACATGCACATAACAAAAGTGGTTTACTTTGTTATTTAGAGTAACTTATGTGTGCATTCACTTTTGTCGTAAAATGAAGTAAACACGGGATATACGCTAAACGGGAGTCAATAATTATATTAGTACTCATTTAAGGGGTTTTAATAAATGAATACTATGACAAATGATGTTATGTTTTCGTCTTATATGATAGTTCAAAGTATGATTCGGATTAGTGAGGTATAAATCTTCGTCACCCCCCCCCCCCATTTATTTATTTTTCCTAGAAAATAGCTTTGTTATTTATTTCCAATAGAAATATAAACTTTTCATGGTACCTCTATTATTTAATTCCATCCAGTAGATAAATTATTAAAATAATGTTTTGAATCAATAATTTAAGTAGAAGAATTTTTGAGAAGTCCGTCATGCGGGAGCGGAAGATGAATGGAGCCTTACTAGATAAATTGAGTTTACTAATTTTCCCGTCTGGGCATTACTGAAAGGTATTTTCCAGTGCTGATTCACTATTACAAATATAATCAAACGTGCAAAAACTTTTGCCCTAAAATTATATGAGCTCGGGATTGGCGTTTTGAAAGGAAATATGTTGCATTAATCAGATGATATTTAATTTGTAATGTAAATGCTACCCATGATTATGGGTTTGAATAACGATTATTGATAGAAAAGGTGAGTCTCAATAGAAGTGTAAAGGGATAGATTAGAAACATATTTTCATTTATTTCTTCAAAACTAAAATTTAGCTTATTATTGTTAAAACAATCCCCTGAAGTTACCCTTCCAGGGTTGGCTATTTCGGAAAATCCCGATTACGTCTTGGATGGAAGTGTGTAATTGCTACACATTGAAGTCTTGCCTCATGCAAAATACGCATCATTAGTAAGTCAACAATGATTTCCCGGGCATTCGCCGGGTACCTTTAGCTAGATATATATATAAAATATTGTAACCTGCTGTCTGTACTCATTTGGATTCTTTTTCTTCGAAGTCTAATTTCACGATAACTTTTCGTTTCACATGTCCATAGACACCATAACTGGCAATTTTGTTTCTTTCGTGTATTTTTGTTTGGTTTGGTTACCTATTCACGCAGTAAAAAACGGCTGAACCGAATTTTATGAAACTTGGTATGTATATTACTACTAACCCAACTTAGACTTTAGGCTATATTAACTAATTCTCTGAGACGAACAGGAGTGGGGGTTATAAGGGGAGGCCTGAAAATAAAAATAGCGATATTTCGTTTCCTATTGGATTTTTTTCGGCAAATATGTTACAACAAAAGTTATTTATTTTATTATTTAGAGGTAGGCTCCTTTGGTTATAATACATCATTTTTCGTAATACTCCGAATTATAAACGAGATATACGCTTAATAACCATATAGCGGAAATGAACAATTTTATTTGGGACAAAAGACCCAACCGAAATAAATTAAAAAACTCGGTATATGTAGGTGTTAAGCACTAATGCTTTCATTTATAACAAGCTACTACCAACATTTCTAGGGACGGGGGCAGGAGTGGGGGTTGTAAGGGAGTGGACCTAACATTTAAAAAATAGCGGTATTTCGATATTCTATTCGTTTTTCAGCAAATAATGAAACATAACAAAAGTTGTTTATTTTGTTATTTAGAAGAAACTTTTATTATATACACTATCGTCGTATACGATGAAGTATAAACGAGATAAAACTTTACAAACTAGGACGGGAGCCAACATTTTGTTGGGCACATAACCGATTGAACCGAACTTAAAAAAAAACTCGGTATTGTGAAATTATCATTTTTTTTTTAATTCTTCCAAGATTAAAAGCTATATAAAAAATCTTTAGGTTTCAAACAGGAGTGGGGGGGGTTGTAGAGGCGGCCCATGAAATGAAAAATAGCAATATTCCGTTTCGCATTGATTTTTCGATAAATAAGCACATAACAAACGGTTGTTTATTTTGAGTAACAATATGTTGTATTTCACTTTTTTTGGGAAAATGATGTAAACACGGGATATAACGCTAAAACTATAGCCGGAAGTAATTTTTAATTGAAGGGTTTGGGAAATGATTTAAAAAACAGCTTATAACTTTGGATAAAATAAACTTCTATTTGAAAAGGCAGCTACAATATAAGACATCATGTTGGCGGGTAGACTACAAAACAGATTCCGCCGCCAGAGAGTGCTCTCTCTGTTCCCAGAGACCAATGCCTGCTATATTTGATTGGAAATATATGATCACAAAATAACCAACACTTCCCCTTGATCGCGATATTTCCAAAAACAATACAATTTACCTCTGTAAAAACAATACAATTTACTTTATAGGTTTCCTTTTCTTGTTATTTTTCTTCTTTAGTAGATTTTCCTTCTCCTTTTTTATCATTTTCTTCTTGTGTGGATTTTCTCCTTTTCTTTTGTCATTTTTCTTCTTCGGAGATTTCTTCTGTCCTTTTATCATTTTTTTCTTCTTTGTGGATTTCCTTATTCTTACCCATTTTTCTTCTTTGTAGATTTCTTTTTTCTTCTTTTTATGTCATTTTTCTTAAACGAATTCAGTTCGTCTTCCCATCGCCAATTTCCATTGCTTTGGAGTACGGACCTTTGAGCGGGCCTTCAATCTGCGGTCAATGGTTTCTTTCCAATGGGGTTCAGTGCAGCTAGATATGTAACGAAATCACTCATATCTTTTTGTTTCGCGCACACGTCTGGATCGTGCGAACCTGTGGGTGAGTTCTCCTCCTGGATATCTGGCTCGCTAGAGACAGATCCTGGCACTGAATCATCAGAATCAGTCTGATGGTCGTTATCCTGATTCCGTATTCTCATCAGAAACGTCCTCTTGTGAATTGGTTTGTATCCTGGAGAGCAGGCGGCTCATCCACATCTAAAAATACTGACGTAGTATTAGTAATGCAGCTGTCGAGGCTTATGTCTTTCTTTTGGGGTTTGAAGTTTCAAGAAAAAACAACAACTCGACTACAATAGTAAACCTTGTCTTCGTATTCAAGCGGTCAATTAATCGAATACCCCTTGATATTCCTCTGAGTAATCCGACATAAAAAATGTATTTTGCCGATTATGAGGATCCCATTTTCTTCGGATTTCCTTGGGAACCTGTGTCCATCAGCTGGAAACAGTCCAAGAAAATCCTCAAGGTGAGACATATCAGGGCCTTCTTACCATACCAACGCTTCATATGGAGTCCTCCCGACAACAGCCTTTGTCGGTGCGCCGATTGTTGAGGTAAACGGCTGTAGAAACAAGCTTCTGCCCAATAGCTTTTTGGGCAAACCAGCTCAATCCTGTAACATAGTGCGAGCCTTCTCCACAAATGGATCTGTTGGCTCGTTTCAGCCACTTCCGTTACTCTGTGGCGAGTACCTAAAACGAGTCAGTTGATGCCATGATTCCTGCAGAAATAAGTCCAGCTTTGAACTTTGAGTTGACAAACCTCAGTCCCATTGTCAGACCTCACACACTTGATTTTCTTCCCTGTTGGGGGGGGGGGGGGTGGGGGGGGGGGGGGGTGGGGGGGGGGGGGGGTGGGGGGGGGGGGGGGTGGGGGGGGGGGGGGGTGGGGGGGGGGGGGGGTGGGGGGGGGGGGGGGTGGGGGGGGGGGGGGGTGGGGGGGGGGGGGGGTGGGGGGGGGGGGGGGTGGGGGGGGGGGGGGGTGGGGGGGGGGGGGGGTGGGGGGGGGGGGGGGTGGGGGGGGGGGGGGGTGGGGGGGGGGGGGGGTGGGGGGGGGGGGGGGTGGGGGGGGGGGGGGGTGGGGGGGGGGGGGGGTGGGGGGGGGGGGGGGTGGGGGGGGGGGGGGGTGGGGGGGGGGGGGGGTGGGGGGGGGGGGGGGTGGGGGGGGGGGGGGGTGGGGGGGGGGGGGGGTGGGGGGGGGGGGGGGTGGGGGGGGGGGGGGGTGGGGGGGGGGGGGGGTGGGGGGGGGGGGGGGTGGGGGGGGGGGGGGGTGGGGGGGGGGGGGGGTGGGGGGGGGGGGGGGTGGGGAAAGCCTTGCCAAAAATATACCATCACCATTCACCTCAAATAATTCCCGAGCGAAGCCGGGTATCTAAGCTATAAATATATATATATATATTATATATTAATATATATATATATTATTATAAATATATATACAAGCTCAGATCCCCGGTTTTCCCCTCGGGAATTCATTTGAGGCTAAATTTGTTGATTGTATTTTTTTTGGAAAGGGCTTTATTTTGCACAATTTTTTGACATTTACCCGTCCCAGTTTTTTTAGGGTTAAAAACCCGTCGTTTCTGTGGATTTGTTAATAAAAAAATTAATTTTTTTATGTAAAAACTTCACTGCCCCTCCATATTGTCATTTTTCCCGCTTCCTGTGTATTATGCATAGTTTGGAATTATTAAAAGGGCTAAATATTAACATACATTTGAATTAAAATTTTTCCCCGGGGAGGGACCTGGTAGTTCATATTGAAAAGAATTCTTGACCAAATTTCTCTTTAAAAAACAAAATAAACAACTTTTGTTTTTGTGCATATTTGCCGAAAAATTCCCAAAAGGAAACGAAAAATCAATATTTTTAATTTCAGGTCTCCCTTATAAAACCCCCCCTCCTGCCTGTCCCTAGAAATAGTATGGCTTTTTATAAGGAAGGGGGTTAGTTTCTAATACACAAACTTGATGTTTTATTTAAGGGTTTGGTTGAGTCTTTTATGGCCCAAAAAAAATTTTTTACTTCCCCCTATAAATTTTTGGGGGTATATCTCGTTTAAAATTTGGTAACGAAAAAAGTGTAAAATTACAAAATTTCTCTAAATAGCAAAATAAACAAAATCTTGTTATGTTTATATTTCCCGGGAAAACCCAAAAGGAAAAAGAAAAATCGCTTTTTTTTAATTTTTGGGGTTTTCCCCCAAAAAACCCCCCCTCTTGCCCGTCCCCAAAAAATGTTGGGTTTGGGTTTTTATAATAAAAAACGGGTTTGTGCTAATACACATACCGGGCTTTTATTTTTTTTCGGTTTTGGGGCTTTTGTCCCAAATAAATTGGGCGACTCCCCTATAGTCATAAGCGTTTTAACCCCAATTAAAATTTTGGAAAAAACGAAGAACGTGTTTATGACAAAAGTTACTCTAAATAACAAAATAAACAACTTTTGTTATGTGCATATTTGCAAAAAAACCAATAGAAAACGAAATATCGCGACTTTTAATTTCAGGCCTCCCTTATAACCCCCACTCCTGTTCGTCTCAGAGAAAATTAATATAGCCTATCTCTCAAGTTGGACCAGACTGCTCACGGTGTGCCAATTTAATTTAAAATCGGTTAAGTAGTTTAGGAGTCCATCGCGGACAAACATCGTGACAGGAGATTTATATATATTAAGATATATATATATATATATATATATATATATATATATATATATATATATATATATATATATAAAATTGTAACTCGCGGTCTGTACATTGATTTTTTTTTCGCGGAAATTCACGATAACTTTTCTCGTTTCACATGTCACTAGATACCATAACTGCATTTTGGTTTCTTTGGTGTCTTGTTTGTTTGTTTGTTTGTTTATTTGTTTGTTTGTTTGTTACCTTTTCACGCATAAAACGGCTGAAATGAATTTTTATGAAACTTGGTATGTATATTTCTACTAGCAAAACTTAGACTTTAGGCTATATTAATATTTCTCTAAGACGAACAGGAGTGGGGGTTATAAGGGAGGGCTGAAATTAAAAATAGCGATATTTCGTTTCCTATTGCTTTTTCAGCAAATATGCACATAACAAAAGTTGTTTATTTTGTTATTTAGATTAACTTTTGTTATATGCACTTTTGCCGTATACGGAAGCATAAATAAGTTATACGCTGTAAACTAAAGCGGGAGTCCACAATTTTATTTGGCACTAAAGACTAAACCGAATTAAACCAAACTCTGTATGTGAATTAGTACTAACGCTTTCATTATAATAAGACATACTAACATTTCTAGGGACGGGCAGGAGTGGGGGTTATAAGGGAGGCCTGAATTTAAAAATAGCGATATTTCGTTTCCTATTGCTTTTTCGGCAAATATGAACATAACAAAAGTAGTTTATTTTTCTATTTAAAGTAACTTTTGTTTTATTCACTTTTGTAGTATAGAAAAGTATAAACGAGATATACACTAAAATCTAAAGCGGGAGCCAACAATTTTGTTGGGCACTAACGATTGAACCGAACTTAGCAAAACTCGGTGTGTGAATTAGCGTTAATTCTTCCATGATTATAAGCTATATTAAAAATTTTAGGTTCAAAGGGGAGTGGGGATTATAAGAGAGGCTGAAATGAAAAACTCGGTTTATCTATTTTCTATTTGTTTTTCGGCAAACATGCACATAACAAAAGTGGTTTACTTTGTTATTTAGAGTAACTTATGTGTGCATTCACTTTTGTCGTAAAATGAAGTAAACACGGGATATGCGCTAAACGGGAGTCAATAATTATATTAGTACTCATTTAAGGGGTTTTAATAAATGAATACTATGACAAATGATGTTATGTTTTCGTCTTATATGATAGTTCAAAGTATGATTCGGATTAGTGAGGTATAAATCTTCGTCACCCCCCCCCCATTTATTTATTTTTCCTAGAAAATAGCTTTGTTATTTATTTCCAATAGAAATATAAACTTTTCATGGTACCTCTATTATTTAATTCCATCCAGTAGATAAATTATTAAAATAATGTTTTGAATCAATAATTTAAGTAGAAGAATTTTGAGAAGTCGCATGCGGGAGCGGAAGATGAATGGAGCCTTACTAGATAATTGAGTTTACTAATTTCCCGTCTGGCATTACTGAAAGTAGTTTCCAGTGTGATTCACTATTACAAATATAATCATACGTGCAAAAACTTTGCCTAATATTATATGAGCTCGGATTGGCTTTTGAAAGGAAATATGTTCATTATAGATGATATTTAATTGTAATAAATGCTACCCATGATTATGGTTTGAATTACGAGTATTGAAAAAAGGTGAGTCAAAAAGTGTAAAGGGATAGATTAGAAACATATTTTCATTTATTCTTCAAAACTAAAATTTCTATTATATCAATCCCCTGAAGTTACCCTTCAGGGTTGGCTATTTCGGAAAACCATTACGTCTTGGATGGAAGTGTAATTGTACACATTGAAGTCTTGCTATCAAAATACCATCATTAGTAAGTCAACAATGATTTCCCGGGCATCGCCGGGTACCTTAGCTAGTATATATATAAAATTGTAACCTCTGTCTGTACATTGATTTTTTTCTCAAAATTTCACGATAACTTTTCGTTTCACATGTCATAGACACCATAACTGCATTTTGTTTCTTTCGTGTATTTTTGTTTGTTTGTTACCTTTTCACGCATAAACGGCTGAACCGAATTTTATGAAACTTGGTATGTATATTACTACTAACCCAACTTAGACTTTAGGCTATATTAAAATTCTCTGAGACGAACAGGAGTGGGGGTTATAAGGGAGGCCTGAAAATAAAAATAGCGATATTTCGTTTCCTATTGGTTTTTCGGCAAATATGTACATAACAAAAGTTATTTATTTTATTATTTAGAGTAACTTTGGTTATATACACATTTTTCGTATACCGAATTATAAACGAGATATACGCTAAAACCTATAGCGGAAATGAACAATTTTATTTGGGACAAAAGACCCAACCGAAATAAATAAAACTCGGTATATGTATTAGCACTAACGCTTTCATTATAACAAGCCATACCAACATTTCTAGGGACGGGCAGGAGTGGGGGTTGTAAGGGAGGCCTAAATTTAAAAATAGCGGTATTTCGTTTTCTATTCGTTTTTCGGCAAATATGAACATAACAAAAGTTGTTTATTTTGTTATTTAGAGAAACTTTTATTATATACACTATCGTCGTATAATGAAGTATAAACGAGATAAAACTTAAAACTAGGACGGGAGCCAACAATTTTGTTGGGCACTAACGATTGAACCGAACTTAAAAAAAAACTCGGTATGTGAATTATCATTAATTCTTCCAAGATTATAAGCTATATTAAAATTTTTAGGTTCAAACAGGAGTGGGGGGTTGTAGAGGCGGCCTGAAATGAAAAATAGCAATATTTCGTTTCGCATTGATTTTTCGATAAATATGCACATAACAAAGGTTGTTTATTTTGAGTAACATTTGTTGTATTCACTTTTTTTGGAAAATGATGTAAACACGGGATATACGCTAAAACTATAGCCGGAGTAATTCATTTTATTAGTGCTTATTTAAGCGTTTTTAATGAATGCATATTATGAAAAATTATTTTGTGTTAAAGTCACATTTGATAACTCTAAATATGATTCGGATTAGTGAGGTTATATATCTCCGTCGCCTCCTTCTCATTTATTTATTTTTCCTAGAGAATAACATTGTTATTTATTTCCAATAGAAATGTATACTATAAGAGCATTTCCGTTATTTAATTTGTATAATGTATTATTTAAACAAAGTCATGCTGAATTGGCACAAGGAGCGATAGCGGAAGTTGTAGGGAAGCAAACTCTTTGGTTCTGCTAATATATATCTTTCCGATATTTTGATGTTATTGAAACAAATATGTACCATCATATCAATTAGACGTTAATGGTAATGCCATTATGAAAAAATACAATATCCGGTTAAACTTAATATGATTTAAAGTATTACTTATTTTGCTGGGAGGGGTACAATCTCTTTCCCTCACTTATCTCTTTGAATATAAATGAAATTATTTTTAGGGTAATACTATTATTTAATTCCGTCAGGTAGATAAATTATTAAAATAATACTCTGAATCAATAATTTAAGAAAAACATGGTGTTTAGCCCTCATGCTGGACCGGAAGATGACAGGAGCCTAAATAGTTAATTGAGTTATCTTATTTCCAGTGAAACACTGCCATTCCTGGAAGTGATTTCCACTGAGCTCTACTATTACGCTATTACGAATATAATCTAATGTACAAAACTATGCTTAAACTACATGTGCTCGGATTGGTTTTTGACAGGAAATAAGTTTCATTATATATTTAATTGTAATAAATGCAATCCATGATTATGATTTTAAGTATTCAAAAAGGAGACTTAAGAAGTGGAAAGGGATAGATTAGGAACACATTTTTATTTATTCTTCAACAGTAAAATTTCTCATTTATAAGTCACCTGCCTGACCCTCACGTGAAAAAAATGCGCCCAGACGGGAAGTGTAGTTGTAAACATTGAAGCCTTGCCCAAAAAAATACTATCATCATTCAGCACACAGCAACGGGTATAGACCCTAAACACAAGGACGGGGAAATGTCAAAATACTGTGCAAACTAAAGGCTTACCGAAAAAAAATACCACATCATTCAGCCTCAAATGAATTCCCGGGCGAAGCCGGGTACCTTAGCTAGTATATATATAAAATTGTAACCTCTGTCTGTACATTGATTTTTTTCGCGAAATTTCACGATAACTTTTCGTTTCACATGTCATAGACACCATAACTGCATTTTGTTTCTTTCGTGTATGTTTGTTTGTTTGTTACCTTTTCACGCATAAACGGCTGAACCGAATTATATGAAACTTAGTATGTATATTACTACTAACCCAACTTAGACTTTAGGCTATATTAATATCCTCTGAGACGAACAGGAGTGACGGTTATAAGGGAAGCCAGAAATTAAAAATAGCGATATTTCGATTCCTATTGGTTTTTCGGCAAATATAAACATAACAAAAGTTGTTTATTTTGTTATTTAGAGTAACTTTTGTTATATACACTTTTTCGTATACTGAATTATAAACGAGATATACGCAAAAACCTATAACGAATGTGAACAATTTTATTTGAGACGAAAGACTCAACCGAAGTGAATAAAACTCGGTATGTGTATTAGCACTAACGCTTTCATTATAATAATCCATACTAACATTTCTAGGGACGGGCAGGAGTGGGGGTTGTAAGGGAGGCCTGAATTTAAAATAGCGGTATTTCGTTTTCTATTCGTTTTTCGGCAAATATGAACCTAACAAAAGTTGTTTATTTTGTTATTTAGAGTAACTTTTGTGATATTCATTTTTGAATTTTAACGAAGTATAAACGAGATATATACTATAAACGAAAGCGGGAGTCAACTATTTTATTTGGCGCTAACGATTGAACCGAACTTAACAAAACTCGGTATGTGAATTAGCATTAATTTTCCCATGATTATAAGCTATATTACAATTTTTAGGTTCGAACGGGAGTGGGAGTTATAAGGGAGGCCTGAAGTAAAAATTCACGATATTTCATTTTCTATTTGTTTTTCGGCAAAGGTGCACATAACAAAAGTTGTTTACTTTGTTATTTAGAGCAACTTTTGTTTCATTCACTTATGTCGTATAATGAAGTAAATACGGGATATAAGCTAAATCTATAGCGGGAGTGGACGATTTTATTAGTACTTATTTAAGTATTTTTAATATAGGCATATTATGACAAATGATGTTATGTTTTAGCCTTATCTATTTCGATTATTTAGTACTAAGTATGATTCGGTTTAGTGAGATTATAAATCCCCCTCCCCCTTCGCCTCATTTATTTTTTTCCCCTAGAAAATAACTTTATTATTTATTTCCAATAGAAATTTAAACTATAAGAGCATTTCCATTATTTAATTTGTATAATGTATTATTTAAAAAAAAAAATCGTGCTGAATTTCCTCAAGGAGTGATAGGGGAAGTAGTAGGGAATCAAACTCTTTGAATTTGGTTATATACTATCTTATTTCCGATATCGTCATGTTATTGAAACAAATATGTACAATCATAACAATTAAACGTTAATGTCATTATGACAAAAGACAAAATGCTCTTAAACTCGATATGATTGTTTAAAGTATTACTTAGGTTGCAGGGACGGCTACGATCTCTTCCCCTCGACTAGCTTTTTGAATATAATTGAAATTATTTTTAGGGTAACACTATTATTTAATTCCATCAGGTAGATAAATTATTAAAATAATATTTTGAATTAATAATTTAAGGAGAAGAGTGTTGATAGTTCTAATGCGAGAGCGGAAATAGACGGAGGCTAATAGAGTTAATTGAGTTTACTAATTTCCTGTGAAATGCTGGGCATTACGGGAAGTGATTATCACTGAGATCTACTATTATGAATATAACCTTACGTGCTAAACTATATGTGCTCGGATTGGTTTTTGACAGGAAATAAGTTTCATTATAGACCATGTTTAATTGTAATAAATACTATCCATGATTATGGTTTGAAGTATTCAAAAAGGTGAGTTAAAAAGTGGCAAGGGATAGATTAGGAACACATTTTTATTTATTCTTCAAATATAAAATTTCTCATTTATAAGTCGCCTGCCTGACCCTCACAGCAAAACAATGCGCGCCGACGGGAAGTGTAGTTGTATACATTGAAGCCTTGCCCAAAAAAATACTATCATCATTCAGCCTTAAATGATTTCCCGAGCGCAGCCGGGTACCTTAGCTAGTATAAATAATAGTAAATTTGGATAGAATGCAATTCCATCATTTCACAGGAAATAAGTTAACACAACTGTGTTATCCTCCCGACAACTTCCGCTCCCCCCCACACTTCATCATCAACATTGCTTTACTTAAATTATTTATTTAAAACATTATTTATTTATAACGTTAAGAACTAAAATTATTTTTTAAAACATTAAGAAAACATATTTTCTAGTCATTTATATTCCTGGTGTAAACAAATAACAGTGATACCCTAAAAATAATTTAATTTTTATCCTTAAATCGAGGTGAGGGAAAGATATTGTACCGCTTCCTGCAAACTAAAATCATTTTGAGTTTAAGCGCTTATTGTCATTTGTTATAATGACAATACCAAGTAACGTTTAATAGTAATAATGATATATTGTTTATTATTCAAATGTTTTAATTAACATATGTTGTTTAACCAAACCTCATTTAGTGTTCAGTGTGATTTTGTAGAGTTAACATGTGACACATTTTTGTCTAATAAAACCTAGTTCACAGGTTATCTATAGTACAACTATTTCAATTAGATAGTACATAGTTAATTCAATAACATACTGGAGGAAATAAGATAATTTATACCACAATTAAAGAGTTTGATTCGCACAAATTCCGCTGTCACGCGTTGCTTGAATTCGGCATGACTTTGTTTAAATAATAAAATATACAAATTAAACAATCTTCAAGTTTAACTTTATATTGGAAAGAACGAAGTTATTTTCTAATTAAACTAAATAACAATCGAGATGCGGAGGGGGCGGAGATTTGTTACCTACCTAATCTAAATCATAGAACTATCATATAAATCAAAATCATAATTTTCAGTTTTTGATTTCTCAAATATGCCCATATTACAGACACTTTAATGAGTAATAATAAATTATTGACTCCCGCTATAATATTTAGCGTATAACGCATTTATTCTTCGGTATACGACAAAAATGTATATAACATAAGTTACTCTAAATAACAAAATAAACAACTTTCTTTATGTACATATTTGCCGAAAAACCAATATCAAACAAAATATCGCTATTTTCAATTTCAGGCTTCGCTTATAACCCCCACTCCTGTTCGTCTCAGAGAATATTAATATAGCCTAAAGTCAAGTTGGGTTAGTAGAAATATACATACCAAGTTTCATAAAATTCGGCTCAGCCGTTTATGCGTGAAAAGGTAACTAACTAATAAACAAACAAATATACACGAAAGAAACAAAAGTCCGTCACGCAGGGGCTGCGTAAACTAAGCAGATTTCCCACGTGAAGTTTTACAATAGAGAAATCTGCCTAATAACAACTGTAATAGAAAGAAACCTCTAAACCTAAAACATTATTTAGGGCGTAATAATCCAGTAGTTTCTAGCCCCGAAAACAGTTAACCTAACCTCTAAACCTATTCGCGAGGGACGGATAGTTATGGAAAAGGCCGCCAGAGCTCTCGGCGGAAAGTCTGAACATAGCCTACTGGTACCACACGCAGAATACAAATGCAAATATCTCGGTTAATATTCAAGATACAGAATAAATATATAGAGCAATATTTATAGTAAATTTAATTTGCAATAAGATTGATTCTGTACAATTTTTCGATCCGACGAATAGTAACGGAGATATTTCGAATTTTCGGAAATCCTCCCCTCTAAACCCCCCCTCCCCGTGGTCCGATTTCAGCCGTTAACGAACTTGATCTTTCTTTTTACATAAAACAACTAAATATCGAGTTTGGTAACGATCAAACAAAAATTGCGACCGCTAGAGCGGTAACAGACAAATATATAGATAGATAGATATATATATATATATATATATATATATATATATATATATATATATATATATATATATATATACAGTTTTGAACGGACCTCATTTTCGTCATCTACTAGGTAGGATCGATGGACATTTGAAGAAAAATTTCGAAAATTCCGTCATGAGTACAACCTCAATAGCTGATTTCCCTTAAGGGAAATCTGCTAAAATGCAGTTATGGTATCTATGACATGGATAAATGTAGTTTTGTACATGTTTTCACTATCTTTAATATTAAACGAGATACTTGCATTTTTTATTAAACCCCCACTCCTACTCATGTCATATCAACAATAAGCTGTTATATTATGAAGCACTTTATTCGGTGCCTAAATAACTAATATTGTTCTCATTGAACTTTTACGTTTTGATATAAATACAAATTCGTGTCGCTTGTGGGAAATCTGCTTAGTTAACGCAGCCCCTGCGTGATGGACTTTATTATAGTGTTCAGCCATCAGCAAACCCCCACTCCTAATCATGTCAAATAAACAATATTGTAGGTAGAGGAAAAATAGGAGTCTAGTTCTAAGGGCCGTCAGGTCAACATCTAGGACAATCGGGCACTGATGATGATGCACTGCATCGAAAGTATTCTTTCATTTTAATAAATTGTTACAGTGGAAGTGTAGTCATTTTTTTGTTCTCTAGCTACAGTAGAAGTCACTACCACCTGCAAAAAAGTCCGTCACGCAGGGGCTGCGTAAACTAAGCAGATTTCCCACGTAAAGTTATACAATAGAGAAATCTCCATAGGAGAGCCAAATGACGACGGCAAAGGGCCGAACTAGCTTTTCGCGGGAAATTCAAAAATCCGTTATCGGCCCAAATTTCATAAAAATGCAAATACCTCGGTTAATAATCAAGATAGGGAATAAATGTATATAACAATATTTATAGTAAATTTAATTTGCAATAAGATTGATTCTGTTCACTTTTTCGATCCGGCGTATAGTAACGGAGATATTTCGAATTTTCGAAAATCCTCCCCTCTAAACCCCCCCTCCCACTGGTCCGATTTCAGCCGTTAACGAACTTGATCTTTCTTTTTACATAAAACGACTAAATATCGAATTTGGTAACAATCAAACAATAATTGCGACCGCTAGAGCGGTAACAGACAAATATATATATATATATATATATATATACAGTTTTGAACGGACCTCATTTTCGTCATCTCCAGGGTAGGATCGATGGACATTTGAAGAAA